>WBNM01027455.1:365-20743 GCA_013399055.1 Ramphastos sulfuratus | reverse complement strand
TGGAACTAGATGACCCTTGAGGTCCCTTCCAACCTTACCATTCTATGATTCTATGATTCTATATTAGGTGAATCCAGGGCTTGCGTTACCCAAATTTGGGCAGGACGCAGGCCTTGCACAAGGCAACCCTGTGTACCTTATTTACCACAGGATGCAAAACAAGTCTGGGCAAGCCAGAGTCGTCAGACTCAGTGGCTCCAGGTTCTTTGTCCTCTTGCTTGCGGTGGCTTCTCCCCAAAACAGAAGGAGGGGAGAGCAGCAAAACATGTCTGGGCAAGCCAGGACATGTATAAGCCTATTTTGGCCTGCTTAGGCCTACCACAACACAACTCATGTTCTTCTGGCATTGATAATTGTTTCGTTTAAGTCCAACTGTATCAAAGCCTGTCAGCATCCACACAATGTCTTCAATTATACCTGGGAATAAGCTGTGCTGTTGACCATATGAGCTAGAATGTAGTAGAGGCCATAAGAGAAAGGAGGAACACTGCTGTAATATTTGTTATGGTCTGCCATCTTTTCTACAAGCACAAAATTAATGAAAAGCAAATTACATGCAAAGCCAAGTTTATCTGTGCAAAGCTGTGCGTGTATTCTCTAATTGTGATGGGGAACTGTGTGAATGTTTCTTCCTTCTGTAGCAGAGACAAGTTGCAAATCAGTAACAGGAGTAAGGTAAAAAAGAAGATAATCTCATATATCAAAATTAGGCTATAGGGTAGTAATTCATGGTACTAATATAAATTCCTTCAAGTATCTGCTCATTTTTCAAAGGTATTACTCAGGATGCTCTTACTAGAATTGACATCTTATTGTCCATCACAAAGACCTTTCCTCTGATACACTGCATGAAAGTTTACATTTCCTGTGGTGAGAGAATGCCCTCTTACCCACTTTTCAGAGGATAGTAATGCCTTTAGTTATTCACAGTGGTTTACTTTTCATATGTATTGTTTACTCCAAACTTTATGTTTACATTTTCTGGAGTAGTCTGCCTCGGTTGTATATATCAAGGTGATAGCAGCCACTTAATTAGGTGTTTAATAACAAACACTAGCCACAGACAAATCTCTGTGGAAAATTACAAGTGCAAGGAAGAAAAGATCCATAATACAAGTCCTAAGTAGTTGTAAAAAAGTTGCAAGCAGAACATTCTTGTTACTATTGAGACAGATGTTATTGGCAACTGTTGAAGCTAATCTTTTCATCTAACTGTGCTCAAACTGTGCTTGAAATACAACCATCTATTTTCTATTACAGTGGTTGAAGATTGGTTTTATGCTGTATTTGTGTGTATGTGCAATCACTTTTGTCCCTGCTACATGGTGAGAGTACTGAGGTTTTTTGCTTTGTCTCTGGAAGATGACAAGCAGAAAATTGACTTTAGATTCTGAGCAGAATCTCTGGATTTTAAAATCCAGAGATCTTATGTACCTCTTAGGCTTCAGGCATCTATGTGCATTGTGAAGTCTAGGCTGCAATTCATGATGAGGTTCTTTTTCGTATTACAGGAAATCCTAACCTTACCCAAGAAAAATGTCATTGCAAATAAGAAACATTTTCAAGTCCTCCAGACCTTGCAAATGAACATTTATCTTTCCAAACAGTTTTAATTTTCAAACACAGAAAAATAAACAGCAAACAAGATGCATTTAATGTTGCATTTTACACGCTTTATCACTTCTAAATTTTGTGATCGTTAAAAACTGTGTTTCTTGAGAATAGTTCATTGCAGTTGTTTTTCTTTATATTCTGACATANAGTAATTCATGGTACTAATATAAATTCCTTCAAGTATCTGCTCATTTTTCAAAGGTATTACTCAGGATGCTCTTACTAGAATTGACATCTTATTGTCCATCACAAAGACCTTTCCTCTGATACACTGCATGAAAGTTTACATTTCCTGTGGTGAGAGAATGCCCTCTTACCCACTTTTCAGAGGATAGTAATGCCTTTAGTTATTCACAGTGGTTTACTTTTCATATGTATTGTTTACTCCAAACTTTATGTTTACATTTTCTGGAGTAGTCTGCCTCGGTTGTATATATCAAGGTGATAGCAGCCACTTAATTAGGTGTTTAATAACAAACACTAGCCACAGACAAATCTCTGTGGAAAATTACAAGTGCAAGGAAGAAAAGATCCATAATACAAGTCCTAAGTAGTTGTAAAAAAGTTGCAAGCAGAACATTCTTGTTACTATTGAGACAGATGTTATTGGCAACTGTTGAAGCTAATCTTTTCATCTAACTGTGCTCAAACTGTGCTTGAAATACAACCATCTATTTTCTATTACAGTGGTTGAAGATTGGTTTTATGCTGTATTTGTGTGTATGTGCAATCACTTTTGTCCCTGCTACATGGTGAGAGTACTGAGGTTTTTTGCTTTGTCTCTGGAAGATGACAAGCAGAAAATTGACTTTAGATTCTGAGCAGAATCTCTGGATTTTAAAATCCAGAGATCTTATGTACCTCTTAGGCTTCAGGCATCTATGTGCATTGTGAAGTCTAGGCTGCAATTCATGATGAGGTTCTTTTTCGTATTACAGGAAATCCTAACCTTACCCAAGAAAAATGTCATTGCAAATAAGAAACATTTTCAAGTCCTCCAGACCTTGCAAATGAACATTTATCTTTCCAAACAGTTTTAATTTTCAAACACAGAAAAATAAACAGCAAACAAGATGCATTTAATGTTGCATTTTACACGCTTTATCACTTCTAAATTTTGTGATCGTTAAAAACTGTGTTTCTTGAGAATAGTTCATTGCAGTTGTTTTTCTTTATATTCTGACATATTTGCTTTTTTTTTTTTTAATTTGAAAAACATGTACCAGACTACAGTGATGTCTGTAGCAATGCAGCTTGTGAAATGTACCTACCTGATAACCTACTCATACTAAATGCTCATCATAATGAATGCCATTTGTAGTGGGTTAAGAGTTAATCAGTGAGCATGTGGGAGTTACCAGATCATGTTATTCCCTTCCCTTTCCTGCCTAGCCTCTGTTTAAGGGGCCAGGAAGGTTGAGGACAGATTTTTCAATCTGTATTTATTTTTTTCATCTTTCCTTGCCATGTAATTGTGTAAGCAACTCTTGCAGAAGACAACTTAATGTTCCTCAGCCTGCTGGAAGGGTTTTTAGAGGTGTTAAGTATTATTCTTCCTGTCTCCTACTTGTAAGTAACTTCTAATGGTAGGTAACTTTAAATAACTCAATCCGGTAGGATTGTGTGAAACATACTTTCAAAATTAGTTTTATTCTTACAAAGTCTCTGATTTCTAGTTAATATGTGATCTTCAAAGCTATTCTCTTTCTGTTTATTTCTAAATTGCTGTTCTGTACTTAAAATTTGATATTATCTATATACTAGTGAAATAGCCATTGTGCCTGCTGTTAAATCACATATTTCAAAGAACTATACTGTTAAGCAGAATTCACAGTGAAACTACAGAATCAGCTTCATGTATTATGAACATTCATATAATTTTAATTATAAAACCCAGCAAAGTTCAACTAATGTCTTATGTGCAAGGTGAGTTTGGACAATCAGCCAGGGGAGTTATAAGTAGAGTGGTTAGTTAGGTTACTCAGCAGAGAGGCCAGCAGACAAAACTCGCAGCTAGAGAACGAGACTTTCCATCTGTCTTATCTGTGTTTGTGTTCTTGCGGAAACTTATAAGTGACCGAATTCTGTTGCTTTCTTGTGGTAACCAATCTAGGAATTCAAATTCAAGTTTTGTAGGATACTTTAAAATATATACAAAATATTTGAGGGGGGAATTATTCTGCTCTTCATCAGAGTGACCTGTTCTAATGGGAGGTGTCCCTGCCTATGGAACCTTAACCATTCTATGATCTCAGCAAGCCTATGAGTGAAGTAGACATCACCATCGTTTTCCTTTCACAGCCTATAATATAATTCTTTTATTAAAATATTCCAGTTAGCCTCAAACCAGCACACTTCAGTAACACTGTCGTTTTAATATATTATGCAAACTATATACTTTGTATTGAAGACTGTTTGTGAATACAGGCTATGTCTCAACTTTTTGTTAGCATTTCAGGTGAGCTGCTGGATGACTGCATCTACCAATGGGGCAGCCATTCATGAAACTGATTAACCTGCACCAGGTTTTGGGGTTGGTATTTTTGTATGTAGTTTGGTTTTGGTTTTTTTTCCCCCCCTCACCCTCCATTCCCATCTGGCTGTGTCATAAGTCTAGTGATTTCCAGCATTTCAATGTTTACACCAGAGGAGTATGGCATTGTCATTCAGGTAGGGCCAGGAAAACACAGTGCACATAAATCCAATTGATATTTTTCTCCAATACCATGGAGCAGCCCTAGGCTGCTGTTACCTGCCATCTTTCCACAGGCTTACACTATATTTCCACATGCCATGTGAACACTGAGTAACTGTGAATTCAGCAGTGACTTTTGCAGAAGAAACCTACCCTAAATCTACACCTTTTTTATTTTCAGCTGGTGTTTCCTCTTTACTCTAAACAAAGGGACAGATACCCATGTGAGAGATCTGTAGAGCTATTAGCACTGCTGAGTTCCATTGCTGGTCTCTGAAAGGGTTGCAGTTGCCTTAGAATCATAGAATCAACCAGGTTGGAAGAGACCTCCAAGATCATCCAGTCCAACCTATCACCCAGCCCCATCCAATCAACTAGACCATGGCACTAAGTGCCTTACCTAATCTTTTCTTGAACACCTCCAGGGATGGCAACTCCGCCACCTCCCTGGGCATCCCATTCCAGTGGTAAATCCTCCTAATATCCAGCCTATACCTCTCTTGGCACAACTTGAGACTGTGTCTGCTTGTTCTGTTGCTGGTTGTCTGGGAGAAGAGACCAACCCCCACCTGGCTACAACCTCCTCTCAGGTGGTTGTAGACAGCAATGAGGTCACCCAGCTCCCTCAGCCTCTCCTCACAGGGCTGTGCTCCAAGCCCCTCGCTAGCTTCATTGCCCTTCTCTGGACACGTTTCAGTACCTCAACATTGCTCTTGAATTGAGGGGCCCAGAACTGGACACAGTACTCAAGGAGAAATGTTGTTCTCCATATAGTTCAGAGACATGATCTGCATCACCAGTGTGCTATTATCACTGTGACATCAGCAGATGGCTTCTTTGTGTCCCACTGTCATTGCAGTGGAAACAGATTTCCTAACAGCTTTTTTAATCTTTCTTGCTTCATTTTAAGCAGACTACTTCTTGTTCCCTTTATGAATATGAATTGCCCATTGTTTTATTTACAGATTGCTACCGTTTACACAGCTGAGGACAACTGCTGTCTCCACTCAGTCATCTCTTTTGTCATCTGTTTTAAAAAAACGTTTCCTCATGGGTCATCCTTCCCAAAATATTCAGCGTTTTGAGTGCTCCCTTCTGAAGCCTTTTAAATTTCATTGCATCTTGCACTGTTTATGTTAACTATCATTTCATGGTGCCCCTTGCTTTAGTTAGAAACCACAGTTCCACCTGCTTATGACTGTGCTGTAAGTTGCTCTACTACCTTTTTAGGTCTCAAGGACCAGCTCATTGGTCCATAATCATTTGACTCCTCCTCTCTTGAGATATAGTTGCCTTTTATGCTCAGATTTTTTTAGTGACTGCTTTACAGTCATCCTTAATCACTTGCCCTCTTTCCTTATTTTCTTCTTTCAGTTTTAGCACATAGCTAGACTCATCCTTGCTGTTAAGGGTAGCTGTAAAGCTCTGCTCAGAATCAGACAAAGCTGATGTACAGGCAGGGAAGGTGAACGTATAGCCATGGCATATATGGACTGCAACCTCTTTAAACACTGGGACATCACATGAACATGGATGATCATTTTCCTATGGGTATGCAGATAGTGTCTGAAGTAGCTGTCTGATCAGAAGAACAGGCATCTCATGGGCCACAGTCATTCTGGCATTAAGGAAGAGCCATCTAGAAGAAACTCTGTTTCTACCTCAGTTCTTCAAAGCTTTCTGTTCTGATCTCTGACTGTAATACCACCTTTTCTTCATTTTGGGGTAGTTGAGCTTTTGGTTTAGTGTCTTTGAGCAGATGTGTCTTTCCTTTGTCTCTTCCTAATAAATTCTGCTAATCAGTTCTGAGTTGATTCAAATCAGTGGGAATCTGACAGGCTTAAGACATAGACCCATGCAAACCTTGTAAAGTACCACAAGGCCAGCCTCATGGGTCAGGATAATGGCAAACACAAATACAGGCTGGGAGATTAATGTATTGAGAGCAGCTGCATGGAGAAGGGCTTAGGGATTTAGTAGACAAAAAACTGAATATGAGTCAGCAATGTGTTCTCACAGCCCAAAAGGATAATTGTATCCTGGGCTGCATCAAAAGAAACATGACCAGCAGGTTAAGGATGGTGATTCTGCCACTCTGCTTCGCTCTGGTGAGACCATACCCGGAGTACTGTCTGTATCTGGAGGCTCAGCACAAAAAGACTTGGTCTACAGGAGCGCCACAGAAATAATCAAAGGGCTGGAGCACCTTTCCTATGAAGAAAGGCTGGGAGAGTTCAGGTTGTGTAGCCTGGAGAAGAGAAGGCTCCATGGAGGCTTTGTAGCGGACTTCCAGTACTTCAAGGGAGCATAGAGGAAAGATAGGGAGGGAACTCTTTATCAGGTAATGTAGCTTGTGGGATGAAGGGTAACAGATTTAAACTGAAAGAGGGTAGATTTAAATTAGATTTAAAAGGAAGAAACGCTTTAGTGTGAGAGTGGTAAGACACTGGAACAGGTTGCCCAGAGAAGCTGCAGATGTTTGCTCCCTGGAAGGTTTCAAGGCCAGGCTGGAAGTGGCCTAGTAGAATGTGTCCCTGCATAGGGCAGAAGTTTAGAAGTCTTCCAACCCAAACTATTCTATGACTGATTCTATGATCCTATGAATATAATTATGGAAATCTGTTAGAAGAGTGTCAGAATCTTAATTGTATAGCATTAGACTTTTTTTTTTTTTTTGAGGTTTGCATCAACTACAAAACAGGAGTCTAGAACGCCATCAAAATACATTTTTAAACACTGGGGTAGAAGATAAAGTGGCTAAAGTCTGGCACTTGGAAATGATATGAGTATAATTGCAGTTATAAGTTGTTGGTTTTTTTTCTTTGCTTAATTAAAGGCACTCCTCTGCAGAAATAAGAAAGCAATTTACTCTCCAGCCAGGCTTTGGGCCATTCTGTCAACGAAGCTTCAGTGCCCCTGGCTTTTCTACTCTTCATCCAGTAAGTTCTGAGTTTATCTTCTTTACACAGATTTGACATCTACATTGCCCAATGATTTTAGGGTAAATTAATTGCATGCCTTAAGTTGTCTTACTTTCCTCTGACTTCTATAGGAGACTTTTAAAACTACTCCCTGCCGAGCTGATGAAACTATGCATTTGAAAAACTGAGAATGGTCCTTGGAGCCTGAAATAGACAGTCTTTCTGCTGATTATTATAAATCAAAGATTATTAGTAAATGTTGGAGTATATTGCATTCTGGAAACATGGAAACATTCAACTCCATCAAGTAAATACATTATATGTTTGCAAAAGATCATCAGTGAATAAATGGGGGGGACAAAAAAAAAAGTAGAGGCTCAATTAGCTCAGCTTAACAGAATTTCCAAAGCTAGCAGCAGAGAGAGCACACTGACCTGTTTTTTTAGTGCTGCAGATGCATGCAAAGTGAGAAAAGCCAAAGCAGGCCGACTGGCATGGGTATAATTGAGTCAACTATTACGTGTCCCCTAATCTTCTTCAGCCTTCCATGTGTAGTCATCCTCTAAAGACTCATGTGACACTTGCTGTTACAACAAAGGGGGAAAAATTGCCAGATCTTTTACATTGCTTTTCAGGAGAATGGGTATTCTGCAAACGTAAAATGCCATAACTATAAGTAAGATTTTGATGGCTTCCTTCTTCTTACTCTTTTAATTTTTTTTTTGGTGAGACCTCATAAAGTAGAAGCAGCAAAAGTCTTTACACCCTAGTAATTGTGAAAAATGTAAAACACTAGATGTAAGCAGTTACATCCTGCGTGTTGGGGCCTCACACCACTACTCACTTCCTTAATCTGAAACGCCACGGTAACTTTTTTCTTGCGGTTATTCAGCCTGAACGAGGCTCCTTCTACATGCAGATAATTGCTTCTGCTCTTGAGAAACTTGATAACAGTCCATTTACCGGGTATTGTGCTGCAGCTGCCATTTTGTGTGCTGTCACAATCTATGTGCCTCTAATCCATCATCCTTAAAAAGGTATGTTTGCAGTAATGATTTGTGTAATTTTCTGTTGAGTAATTGTTCTGCACACTTGTCTACTATGTGAAAAGGAATGTTGGCTTTTCAGCTAAAACAGTATCTCAGTTTCCTTAGATAATTTGCACCAATGGTTTAGGAAGACATTTATGCTCAATCTGCATTTACGTTTTTCACAACTATTTTTTGTATTTGTGTCTAATTCACAATAGTCAAACCCACACATTCTAGTGAGTAAGGATTATTAGTACTTCAACCAGAAAAAGTTAGAAGACATAATGAAATACGATGGGTTTGAATTTTCAGAATGCAGAAGTGTAGTTTTTTTTAAAAAAGTACAATGCTTTATTAAAAATTTGATTGTCTTAAGCAAAAATATTTTGCATGTAAAACACCATCTTCAGCAACTGAACATATGTAATATTTTTAATATACTTTAAGCTGTGTTTTACTTCAATCTTTTGTGAATTATTCTTTTAGGAGATCTTCATCTATATGTATTAGAAAGTAATATTTTAGCTGCTGACAGTACAATAAGAGTATTATGCTGACAATTACTTAAAAAGCAGTAGCTAATAAAGATCACTGTATATTCATAATTGTTTATCCAGTATGCTCAGTACTACACTAGGTAGAAACCAGAGGTAGTGCTTAAGCTAAAAATTTATTAACAGCACAGTGTATTTCTTCAAATGACTACTTCGTGGTTTAGTGTAGTTTCTGACAGTTTTAGGTTTTCCATTTGGATAAAAACAGCAAGGAAAGAAAGAAATTTTACCAAAGATATTTTAAGAGAATTCAATTGATCCCTTAAATGCACAAGCAGAGAAGTGATCTCAGAGACCTAATTTATGCAATGCAAAGACTGATACAATTTCCCTATGAAAAGGGAACTTGGAGCAGGGGGTTGTATCTCTGCTACATCATTTGCAGGATGTTGTTGTACCACATACATTTTTTTTCAAAAGCTTGAGTCTGTTTGCTTCTTTTGGATATTTTTAGCACATTTCTTTAAAATGTGCTTCATTTTATGCCAGAGCTTTCTGGGTTTTTACTAGCTGCATAAGTTCCTCACTTCTATTTCCAGAATGCTAAAAAAGTTCCAAAACTCATATTTATCAATAATCAGTCATCTTGCTATCAACAGTGACTGACATGGTGTGTTATGTGTGAGCCATTTTAGTTCAGACTTACCTGGAGCTTTGCTGCTGCTGAACAATTCTGTATACTTCATAAACATGAAATTCTTCATTCTCCTATCGATCCAAAATTCCTGACGTTGCATATAACACTATTATATGCAGAGGTCACTTTGTACTCAAATGAGAATCCTGTTGACTTCCACGAGAGCCTTGGATGAGTAGAACTCCATAATAATGAGTGAAGACTTCATGATTTTAGCCCAGACTTTATTTGTGGAGGGGAACACTGGAGTGATGGATAGCTCCAAAACACATGTTGCATGAGACAGTAGGCATGGTAACACTGAACATAAAGGGAATGTTGATACCAGGGACATCAGATGCCTTCTTTTCCCCACACCCCAATAGCAACACCATAGAGATAGATTATCTGATCTATGTTCAGACTGTTTTTTGCTGGCAGCCTCAACAGGCAGTCTTGTGAAAAGTATTTGGGCTAATCAATGCATGCAACCCTTGTTCTTTACAGACAAGGATGATTTCTATTAAAAAATGCTGCGTTTTTCATAATTCTGAGTAATACCATGGATTGGGCAAGGGCTACTGAGGGCACCTCATGGAAATTCATCAGAACACATCTGAGGGTGTCCAGGAGGTACCTCTGTCTGTTCTCCTTCTAGTAGGATCTAGGGAAGCTCAACAGAGAAGATGGATGCAAATTTGGATTTAGCTGTATTGCCTTACATTTCTTCTTTGTGTTTTAAAACTTATGTCTCTTTTATTCCATTTCTTTTTTTCATCTGAATGTTTTGTTAGCAACTTTAACATGCAGCAGCACTTTATGAAAGGCTAAAAGTCAGTTTCCATCATTTAAGAAATGAGACAATGATGAGAATTAAATGAATAAGCCTGAATTACACTATTAAGAAAATCATTGTGCTGCTAAAATGAGCACCTCTTTGTTTCTTCCATTAGCCTTCCTTTTATGATGCAGTAGAGCCAGTAGATTTTGAGAGCTTCCTCATGACGTGCCTAAACAACCTGGACTTGGAACTAGCACAAGAACTTGGTGACTTTCCTGAAGATGACCTAGATGTTGTCTTTACACCCAGAGAGTGCAGGACTTTGCAGCCCTCTATGCCAGAAGATGGGTAAGAAGTTTTTCCCTCCCTCTAAAATGCTACAGGTTTTTAAACAGTTTAAAATACATTGCTCCATATACCTCACTCTACTGTCTATCTAGCCATTATGCACTTACTGAACTTCAAGCATTTGAAATTTGCCACTGATTCTATTAGGCCAGTGTGCAAAGTTAAAATTATGCAAGTGCTTAAATCACTTCCTGAGCTAGCTGGTAGTAGCAGAAGTGAGGTAGGTGTACACCAGCAAAAAAAAGAAGGTAATTTTCTTCTCTTCCCCCTCCTCTCCCTCTCCCCTGCACTACATGTGTATCCTACTGTTTTGCTCACATCAGGGGACAATACTTATTTGATGCAGGTCACTGAATGTTTGTAGCACAGAGAAAGAGGAATTACGCTACAACATAATGACAGCAAATTCATTAACATTTACTTCAGCTTCACAATATTTTAGTTCAAATCAGTACCCAGTCTATAAGACATCACTGACAACCCACTATACTAAATGAGACTTATTTTAAAATTATAGAATTAAATTATAATGTATTCTTGATCTTAAAGTTTTACTATCTGGTAAAAAGCTGAAGGTCCCCTTTTAGAATTTTATTCATTTCTATGAGAAAGAAAAAAATTGAACCAAAAACATACAAGACAGTATGCATTTGCAAGAGTCCAGAGGCTGATGCCTTTGAGAAGATAGTGCTGTATGTTGAGACTTGCCATCTAGTTTTGAAAATCACAAAGAATACAGCTGACATAATTTATTTTATTTTGCTGTATTTTATAGGAACATTGGTCTCATAGTCATGGAATGTGTATTGTAGCAAATGGTTACCTCTGTTAAATGTATGTTTATTAATTTTTAAATTGTAACAGAAATCTTTGTCAGTGTGTTCGTGCAATACACAGAATTCCTCAAACAATAGTTTCTACAGTGAAATAAATATACAGGAGAGGAGAGGCCTTTATCCGAACAGTGCGTTTAGATAAATTTCTTTGTCCTTAAGGTATGGCCTAAGTACTGAAATATTTCCAACGTGTTGCTTTTTCCCCAGGGTTGAACTGGACTCACATGTCAGAGACTGTGTTCAGACATATATCCGGGAGTGGCTGATCGTGAATCGAAAGTAAGCTACCTGCATGCAAACAGAATAGAAATATCTTACATTTAATTTGTCAGAGAGGAGATGCATGCTGCTATGAGTAATTTAAAGAATAATAATTTTAATAAGTGATTGAAGACAAGAATTTACTTTTGGGCAGTATATATAACAAGTAGGCTGTTTTGTTTGACCTAGTGGACTGTAGCTAAATATTGTTGCATCCTTTTAAATGTCAGGCAGTCTGGGCATTAATTGGGAAGAAAATCACATCAATGACCTGTAATTATGATTTCTCTAAGTAAGGAATACTGCTACGCTTTGGCTGCACTAAAAGGAAGGATAACAGAGATGAAGGTTTGTGGTGGTTCGGCCTAGGTCCCCTTAAGAAAACCATGGAGTTCTCTAGGAGGACCAGAGTGGTCTAGGAGGTAGACTCCAGAAATTGTCATTTTTGTTATTCAGTCCCATAATCCTGCTATCACCTTGTAAGTGTGCAGCAAGGCCAAATCTTTCTCTTTTCTCTCCCTTCCTTTGCCTCTCCAGAGAGAGTCTTACCTGGGTAATTAACGAGGGAGTAACCTGCCTGCAGCCTCCAAGACCACAGTGAATTTCTAGCTGGACAATTAGACCTGCTTGGGCCTAACAGGAGACAACGGAGTGGGAGAAAATGAGCACTGGGGTTTTGGTGGTTTAGTTTGGTTTGGGGGAAGGTTTTGGAGGAATTCTCATGTATGTCCTATCTGTGTTAGGTGTTAAGGATTCACGTATTTGGTATTTTTCTTCCTGCACATCTTTACATTTCCTCTCCAATTCAATAAGAGGGTTTTTTATTTCTCTCTCATCAGTCTGCTTTATAAACAAAACGTAGACAAGGTTACATTTGTGTGCTCTTCATTTTCCCCTCTGTGCTCTGAAAATACGCTATGATCTGATTTCTATGGTATCTGAAAAGGAAACAGTGCTAGTACAAAAACGTAAGGCATATAGGCTTTCCTAGAAGTGACTGGTTACACTAATAGAATTCTTAGTTTAACATCCAGCTCTAGTGTTTGACATCAATATGTAATTTCTGCATTTAGGGCCAGTGGAATTCAACACACAGGTCTGGACCAGTAGTCAGATTATGGCTGATTTAGTTTCTTTCAATTCAATTAATATTTTTTTCTATCGTTGTTATTTAATTTATTTTTAGTATTTTATTTTATCATTCAATTTAATTTCATTTGATGTATTACCCAGTGCTTTCTTGCGGGGATGCCTGTCCCCAGACTCTGAAATATGTCCTGTGGCCATGGAGCTTGCTCCTTCCCCACTACCCGCTTCTATACTTCAGAAAGGCGTTTTTGAATCTCCATTTTTCTGCACCACTTCCTGTTTATCCCCTCCTGCACTCAGGCGCTGTTCTTGAGAAAAAGTAGTAGTAGCCAGATCTGTCAGATTTGCTGCCATTTCATTGTGCCTCTTCACCTGCCCTTAACTACTCCCTCTTTTTCTGACCTAATGTACATCAGCCATCTGCATGTTATGGGTTGACTCCCGGTGATTGTAAAGGAATCGCATTGTTTAATTGTGCAGTTTGTGCAGGGACAGAGCAGACACAGACGGTTGTTAATAGACTTCCTCTGAGAGTACTGATGAAACGGATTGATTTCTCAGAACTGTTCCACAGTGAGTCACTAAAAATAAGCTAGTGGCTTTTAAGGCCCTTCATTTGCATTGCCCAAAGCACAGGGACTAGTTTTTTCTGGTAGTGTGCTGAGCATGCTGGAAAGAGTCAACACATCTTTGTCTCTGCACAGAAGTAGGGTGCTAGCATTAAAGCAGGTGAGACGAAAGTAGAACATAACTATTTTTGCATTTATATGTGCTTGGAGAAGTGTGAATGGACCAGCAGAAATACACATACATGAAAAGATTTGTCATGTGTTATACAATTTTGTTTATTCAGGTAAGGCAAACTTGCATTCAAAAATTTTATTGAGCAGTTGAATCTGCAGTAAACATGATAAAGGGCCGTGCCAGAGACCTGAGCTTTGGTGGCTGTGTATAGCAAAGCCAGCAAGTTATTAAAAATTTCAAAGAACAAGACAGTGTAAAAGATGGTGCAATTTCACATAAACCAGTGACAGATTGTTATTGGGACTCTCATCCATTCATGGACGTGAAAGTTCAAAATGAGATCAAAGGATGGCATGAGCAGATGTATTCGTCACGGCCTACCTCAGAGAAGTGTGTGACAGAGCTGAGGGCCCATGCGTTTTTACTGGAGACTAAATGAAGGGCTTGTGTGCCTATCAGTTTCTCCTTTCAGTTGCCTTTTGTTCTTTTTCCTTATCTCACTTTATTAATTCGTAGAGTTGTCATTAAAGTCATGTGAACTAAAAGCAGGGTTCACCTCTTGGTGAGTTTTAGTTGCTGCTGTGCTTTTCATAATAAATTTTTAAAATAAATAAAACTTCCAGGAATAGGCATTTCTACTGTAGCTTGTACATCCCAGAAAAGGCCCCATCTCAGATACAGAAACCTCTCTATTAATCATTTGTTTGCAAACAATTTGTAGTGAAAAAATCAACAAAAACTCATTTCGATGCTGAAATCTCTTAAAATTTGTGCAGTTTCTTTCATTCATTCTGAATCATTAAGGAGGTTCCAAAACAAGGTCGCATCCAAGGAGAGCTGGAATTGTCTCTTTTAAGACTTAGTTTTCATTACAGTGAACTTGCTAAACAATTAAAATACAAACAATAAAAATTATAACACATTAGAGCATGTAATTCAATAACTCCCAAAATGTAATAAAAAGGTGTCTCTCTGATCAGTAACTGCATATAATGGCATCTTTATTAAAGTACTCAGACATATTCACATTGTTTTGGCAGTGTTATGGAAAGGGAAATGAATGAAGCAGGATACTCTGACTAAGGAGTCTGATTGCAAAAAGGCTGTCATAGGATTTAGCAAATTCCGTCCCAAAGTGGAAGAAACAGAACTCTGGATGTGTCTCATATTCTTTTTCAGGCTACTTGCTGTTTTTTACCATCTGCCATTGAAATGTACCTTGCTGCAAAATTGTGGGAGGTTGCCAACAGAATGACTTACATTGTACTACAGCAACAGCAGTCTGAAAAAAAACAAAGGCAGTGTTTGAAAAGTGTAGATTGTTGCAGGTGATTAACTTGTGATACCAGCTAGATCTGTGACAAGAGCAGTAAGCTCCTTGAAGTATAATTGCAACAACAAAGAGCCAGCCAAGATAGAAGCTATCCTGATCATGTTCTTGAAGTCACTGAAATAATCACAATGTCAGATGAGGATCTCAGAGATGAGTTTGTAAATAGGTATTTTGCTGCTGTCTCAGGCTCACAGTCTGGAAGTGATCTGAAAGATTTTTTTGCATTTTAAACTCATCCTGAAATATACATGATAGAGTTGCAGTGGTTCAATAAAACAAACATTTTGAAGTGTCACAGCCGTGTTATTCTGCTTTTTAAACAGAAATGTTCCAATTAGCTTTACTTATTTGTTTGTTTGTTTTGTCTTTTTCTGTCATGTTTTCTCTTCATCCCTCTGTCAAAGAAGCCAAGGTAATCCAGATACTTGCAGCCTGAAAAACAAGGGATCTCGAACAGATTTTCACAAGACACTTCAAAAACAAACGTTTGAATCAGAAACATTGGATTCCTGTGATGCAAACATTCAGGTACATTTTGTTAACTTGTTAAAAAAACAACCAAACACAGCAACTTCTTCAAGGAAAGCATCTTCTGCTCTCTGTAATGGCATTAAGCAGAGAGCTGTGCTTGCCAGTAGGCCTCATGGCAGAGGTGGCATTAAGGCACCCTTGTCAGAAAATCGAGAGATGTTTCATAACACTCTAGGGTCCAAGCTGCATTTTGTGGTTTTCCTACAGGCAGGGCCCCAGCATGTACCTACATTCCCTGAGGAGGCTTCAAAGACAACCCTCGCTGCCTCTGACTTTGACCTGCACAGCCTGCAGCCAGACCCCCGACTAGAGAACTTGCTGCGGCACATCAGCCCAGAGGAGTTTGAAAGGCAGAATGAGGAGGCACGGCGCACCAACAGGCATGCCGAGCTTCTCTCCCTGTACCCCTCTGTGGATGAGGTGAGCTCAGAGGCTGACTGACCAACAAACTTTCCCAAGCTGGCTATGCTAGCATGTCTAAGGTTAAGGCTGCACTGTCTGAAAAGAAGGTTGTGGCCTAGATACCTGTCTCCCCTGGATGATAACATAGTGCAGGCATGTCACTGTTAACTTCTGTCAGCTTCACGAGGTTGTATTTGGACTTGTGGCGTTACTTGAGCCTTCGTTATGCCCCTCTCAATGTGAGTAAAGGCACTTGTCTGTGATACAGTTGTCATGATGCTCGCTGTCATTGTTACATCTGCTTGAGGGCCAGAGGTATAAATATTCAGAAGCATAAATCAATTTTATTTCATCCCTCAAGAGATTAAATGCCCCCTGAAGGGGGGAGGTACTAGTCTGTATCAGTGGCTGTGTTAACGTTACATAAAGATTTTAAGTAAGTGTGTACAATTACAGTTGTTTTAGTTGAGTATGACTTAGAAAAACTGTTTAATCATAGGAAGATGCAGTGGAGATACGGCCAGTACCAAATTGCCCAAAGGAACATCTGGGCAACAGGATTTTGGTGAAGCTGCAAACTCTGAAGTAAGTATTCTTCACAGCCCTCGGTCACAATTTCTCGGTTCACACCCATGTACTGCTGCTGACCCTGTGACACCACTATACATGTCCTGTTCAGCAGATGTTTACATGCTTGCTGTTTTTTTCTTGTTGTAGCAGAGGACTATTTCTCTCCATTGTTACAAAAGTCTTTAATTTGTCAGAGTGAAAATAATTTGGAACGAGCACAAATTATGTATTTCAACTCAAATGCCTGAGCTGACCCTCAGCAGTGGGGAGGCCATGCTAGATTGAAAAATTCCCTTGGAATAGGTTAAGGTGAGCCAACACCAAACAGCTAATGAATTCGGTTTGTTTGATCTAAGGGGCATTGTGTGAAAGCTCATGATCACTTACACCTTAAAGACACTTGGTTAGATGAGAGGAGAGGGAAATAGGAAGAAAAAGGAGAAAAAAAGAGAATGAGTGAGATAAGAAGTAATAGAGAAAGAAAGATATCACCACTTTGGATCCAGTGACATCTTCACAGAATTAGTCCAGGGTCCTCAGTGGTGGATGTACATGCAGCAAGGGCTTCTGTGGTATATGCAACATGTGAGCCCTAGAGGTTGCAGTCCTTTTATACCCTTAGGTGTAGGGTGGCCTCCCCAGTTCACAAAGGGGAGTGTAATGCCTGTCACAGGCCTTTCCACAGCACAGGCACAGTGGTTTAGAACAGGGAAAAAACAGAATTCCACTAAGGTAGAGCTTATCACTTCCCATTGTTAAACCATAGCAGGTGTGGCCAATAGCTCCTGAAAGGAAGTTGTTGAGAGCCAGCAAAAGCCATTGCCTTGTCTGTTTAGGCCTGGTATTGTTGCACAATGTCTATTCAGGCCAGGTATTGTTGCACAATGTTTGATACAGCAGAAAGTCAGGCTCTCAAAATTGCCAACAAACAAGAGTGGTCTGTGTAAATGGTACTGGAATTAGAAAATAAATTCAAGAAAGGTACAATCATCTTTCATGGGAATTGGAAACCACTTTCTAACAAATTTAGGAAGTGCATTGTGTATAGTTCACTTCTTTTCCTCTTGAAATCATGAAATAAAATGCACTAATAAAAAAGTGGTACAGACTTTCAGAGAGGTGAGGTCCAGAATTAAATACTTTTCTGTATTTTTAGATAGAATTGTTAGTCAAAATACAGTCCTTTCATATTTCATCACTTGGGTCTTAGGAGCACAGTATTAATCAGTGTCCTGTGTGTCTTTCCTTACTAGGTTTGATATAGAGATTGAGCCTTTGTTTGCATGCATAGCTCTCTATGATGTAAAAGAAAGAAAAAAAGTAAGTATGCAGAGAAGATTTTTCATCAGGTGGCTTGATATTTTTATCTCTGGAGTAATAACTTTAGAAGACTTAAAACACACTTTTTTCACACATGCAATCTGATCCAGGATTCTTTCAGTCAAGGTCACATGCTTGTAACTGTGTAATTTTTAGTTCTAATTACTACTTGTGACTTATTTTAAGAAAAAAATTTATGCATTTTCTCTTTGGAGTACATTTTAATTATTTTTTTCTTTTAAGATCTCAGAATATTTTCACTGTGATCTCAACTCTGATTCATTAAGAGGATTCTTGCGTTCTCATACACCCTCCATTGACTTGTCTACTCAAGCAAGATCAGCAGTATTTTCTGTCACCTATCCCTCGTCAGATATATACCTAGTCATAAAGGTATGTTACAGTGCTACTTGAACATTGTTCTTCCTGTTCCTGGCTGTATCTGTTGTCTAAATTCATGGAGCTGACAAACAGGAGTTTCCTGTAGCTGAGGTGAATTTTCTAGTACATCTACAAGTGTCCACTGATATATCTCACTCTGAAGTTGAGAATTTATACTCTTATTCACTGTTCCAATTCTACTAAGTATTCAGAATTTCCTGTCTGTGCCTAAGGCAAATTAAAGTGAAATATGCCATATTTTAAAATTTTTTTATTCCATTCTGTGGTGGGTTTTGGCTTTGGTTTTGTGGACTTGACATAATTTAATTTAATTCTGAAACTGAGTTAGCCTGAACCACTTCATTTGGAAATTTTAAATTTTCCTGATTTCAGTGAAAATGCTGGTTGACAGTGTTGCCACATATATTTTCTGCATTCTAACAAACTAGATGGAAAACTAAAAGAAGGTTTTGTATCAGTCAATTAATAAAGACAGTTTTAAGAATTCTGTATTGTGTATTTAGGCAGGTTCTTTCATGTAAGTAGAGAAGCAACAGGTCGCTATTTGAGTGATATTTTTTTTTTCGTTGCGAGCGTTGTCTCTTACTACTTTCTGTAGATAGAAAAAGTGCTTCAGCAAGGAGAAATTGGAGATTGTGCAGAACCCTACATGGTTCTTAAAGAAGGCGAGGCTGGTAAGGTAAGTAAATAACTATAATGACTGTTTAAATTGAAAAATGTGTGCATAGGATGCATGCTGATTTTTTTTCATGCTAGGCCTGAGGTTCAATGCAAAAAGATTTTAATTCTCCTTTTCTATGCTGAGAATTAACTCACTGAAAAAAAAAAAAAAGGAGAATGTACAAGTTGAAAGAACTGTGACCCTGACAGTTGCAAGAAGGCAAGAGAGATAAAAACTGAAAATAGAGTAGCATTGAAATAACCAATTGATTCTTAAATAGTAATTATTTTCTTTGTTTTAGACAAAAGAAAAGATTGAAAAACTGAAAGCCCAAGCTGAATCCTTTTGCCAGCGGCTGGGCAAATACAGAATGCCCTTTGCCTGGATTCCCATAAGCCTAACTAACTTCTTCAATCTTTCAACGCTTGAACGAGAAATACCTGAGGCCGAAGGTTTAAACGGTAGTTGTGTGGCTGACTAACTTTTCTAAGTAATGCAAAGTAACTCTTCAGTAGGACTGTGCATAGGAAACAATGTCATTCTCTCTGGCATCAAGATGGAAAAACAGATTCAAAAACGTCTTCTCAGCCTTCTTTTTCAGTGCTACAAACACAACTTAATATGCTTACAGGCCGTTTCATGTCTGTATATTTGCTTTTATGTATGCTAGTTATTTTTCATGATTGAGGCCAAATTTTCATTGAGCACTGGCTTTATAGTAGTAAAACTTCTGCTGTAAGGGGTTCATTTACAATATAGGGCAACCAAAATACTCATAATCTTAATTTCTAGAGTATACAACACTGAGCAATAAAATCATCAAATAACATTGATCGGTAACATCGATCAATGCAATTTACAACCCATGAAGTAGAAATGTGAATAAGCCTGTGCTCTGCAGCAAAAACAATGTCATTTCACTAGGTGTGTCCTGGCATTCCACTACTTCATGTAGTCTGAAATAAAAGCAGTGGAATGTTTTAGATGCTCTCTGTCCTCTAGTGTTACTGGGATGTCGTGGATTTCTGGTGTGTTCTGATAGTATTTATACTGAGGCAACACAAAGCTTCATTCAATCTCCCTTTGAAGGGAAAGGATCTGCTAGTGACAAGAGGGCAACAGGGCTACAGGCGAGAAGACTTTCTGAGAGAAGTCTAGGCTTGGAGGACAGCTATCCAGTATCAAACTTCAAAACAATCTCTCTGACCATCAACACCTTCTTTAAACAGGTATTGGATACTCTGTACTTCTGTTTGCCTAAGACATTTTTCATCTATGTAATGTGTACTGTGCTGGGAAATGTTAGATGATCTGTTCATGTGGGGACAGAGGATAACTGATGTCAAGTAGCCTACTTGCTTAGCATGCCTCAAGGACATGGTTTACTCAGAAGCTTTTCCTCGCTGTTTATTAAGTGTTTATTAAGGTACTGATTTTTGTCTTTCTCATGGTAGGAAGGAGACAGGCTTAGTGATGAAGATCTGTTCAAATTTTTAGCTGATTTCAAAAGATCATCTTCCTTGCAGAGAAGAATTAAGACATTACCAGGTACATAATTAATTTTGCATGAAAGGATATTTGCACTTCTGTCTCCTAAATTGTTCTGTAAATTCAAACCCCAATATACAGTTATATCTGTATCAGATACTGTGGCGGAATTTCCTTGTTT
>WBNM01027454.1:7231-17777 GCA_013399055.1 Ramphastos sulfuratus | reverse complement strand
TCACAGAATCACAGAATCATAGAATCACAGAATCACAGAATCAGAATCACATAATCAGATTCATAGAATCACAGAATCACAGAATCAGATTCACAGAATCACAGAATCATAGACTCACAGAATCAGAATCACATAATCACAGTCACAGAGTCAGAGTCACAGAATCACAGAATCACAAAATCATAGAATCACAGAACCATAGAATCACAGAATCATAGAATCATAGAACCATAAATTCACAGAATCACAAAATCACAGAATCATAGAACCATAAAATCATAGAACCATAAAATCATAGAATCAGAGTCATAGAATCACAGAATCACAGAGTGTCAGGGGCTGGAAGTGACCTCCAAAGCTCATCTAGCCCACCCCCCCTGCCAGAGCAGCAACACCCAGAGCAGATCACACAGGAGCACATCCAGGCAGTTCTTGACTATCTTGAGAAGGAGACTCCACAGCACCCCTGAGCAGCCTGTGCCAGGGCTCTGGCACCCACCTTTAGGAACAATTAGGTGTGGTTTTGACACTGCAATGTGTATGTAACAAATGGATTTTGAAGATCTTTGACCCCAGGGAAGGTAACTATGTGATTTGCTGGGGTCCACAGTATCAGCCATCTGATTAGAGAACTGATGACATGGTGGTGACCCAGAATCTGTCAATACCTTCCTTCTTATGCAGTGTTTGTCTTAGCACAGCTAGATCATACTTTTTAAATGATCTATTACAGTCATTTCATACCATATAGACTAACTGTTGGTGTGACTAACATCTTTCTTTGTGGTTTTCTTTTAATTTGCTGGGTTTGGTTTGTTGGGGTTTTTTTCCCCTTTTTCTTAGCCTGGAGAAGAGAGAAATAGCATAAATGTTTTACACTCACATAGTTGGAATGAAAAATGAATTAAGGTGAATGAAGTGACCTCAGGAATCATCCAGCTTCAACCCCCCTGCCATGGGCAGGGACACCTCACACTAGATCAGGCTGGCCACAGCCTCATCCAGCTTGGCCTTAAACACCTCCAGGGATGAGGCTTCCAACACCTCCCTGGGCACCCCCTGCCAGGCTCTCACCACCCTCATGTTGAACAGCTTCTTCCTAACACCCAACCCAAATCTATCCACTTCTGGTTCTGCTCCATTCCCCCCAGTCCTATCACTACCTGACATCCTTAAAAGTCCCTCCCCAGCTTTCTTGTATCCCCCTTTAGATACTGGCAGGCCACAGTGAGGTCTCCTCAGAGAATGTTGAAGGATTGTTGCATGCATCCTCAGCAGAGGAAAAATGCAGACTTCTTTTGAGAGCTATGAAAGCCACTCTGCGGAATCAGCTCGAAGAGCTGGTTTAAGAAACCTTGAAATACCTATTAAATAGAATTGCATCACAGAATACCTGCTTGGAAAGGACCTCGAGGCTTGTGCAGTCCAATCTTTCTTGGGAAAAGCATGGTCTAGGTAAGCTGGCAGAGCAGCCTGTCCAGCCAATTAGCATCACTGAAGATCTGTCCACTTGGTGCTGTACTCAAAGAGGTGAAGATGCAAAAATTCTGAGTCTTTTCATCTTTTGGTTGTTACAGATGCACCCCAAGAGGTCGATTATATTCTGTAGCTGACAGTTAGTGAAGCACATCATCTAAACTAAATATTCTCCTCTCTAAAAGATTAAGACAATTTCACCATGCTTTGCCCTAAAAGACATCACCATCTGTATGCATCTCCTTCTGGAATGTATGTAGAACTAAAACTCTTCTCATCCTTTCAAATATTGCACCAGTAGGGTCTCTTTAGTAATGAAATCTATGCAGAAGTTACATCCTTAANAGGGTTAGGTGATAGATTGCACTCAATGATCCTAGAGGTCTTTTCCAACCTGCTTAATTCTGTGATTCTATGATCAGAAGTGATCCAAAACTTGTATTTGATAAACTCCTCAGTATCACACATGCAGGAACTTCTGTTTGCCTTTGAAAACTATGCTGCTTGAGCAAAGCACAAAAAGAAAGGTGGAATTCATCTGTGCAGATTCAGTTTATCATATTCTTTCCCAAGCAAAGCTTTGTCTATAAGCAATAAATGTAGAATTACCAAGGCCTTTTTTTTTTTAAAGTATCTATGAGGAAAAAACAGGATAAAAGATACTTTGTATCAACATCTCTGGGTTGCTTAGGTTAGGAAAAAGGAAAGATCTCTAAAAGCTTCCCTCTGGTGATCCCACCTGCTAATTAGCCTCAAAAATGCCAGTGGTACCTCTGATGATGAAACATGATTTAATTCTCTGCCACTTCCAGAGTTAAAAACTGAGCATTGAAAAAATAAAGATGTTAAAGCCACAGCCTTAGTGAAATTTGACTTTCAGGGTGTTCCTTGCCTTTTATTTCACCCCCTCCTTGGGAAAGAAAGTCCTTCTCTGGTCCCAATGAGTTTCTCTTTCTCCTGACCTGGGACCCTACTGGTTCTGGTCCTGTAAAGTGATCTGTGTCTCACCCTCTTCCCTCACCAGCATTCCTTTCTTCATGGATATTCCCTCTCTTCAAAGACATTAATCCACTCTTTCTGTGCACTATGTTTACAAGCAAGTTGGATGTATATTTATGACTAGTTCTGACTATAACACCCTACAAAACCATAGCAAGAAAACTAATAAAAGAAAAACTAAATACTATAAAAATGTGATACTGTACAGCAAGGCACTGAGTGGACAATAAGATATTCACTGTCTTCTAGAGACAGTAAAGTCAAACTGTTAAGTCAGGCTTAAAGTTAAAAGCTGGTTTGTTGGTTTGGGTTTTTTTGTTGTTTAAGTGTGCCCCACAGAGTATTCTGTCTAAAATCAACTATAACAGAACAGGTCTGGTCACAGAACCACAGAGTGTTACAGAGGTTGGAAGGCACCTGCAGGGACTGAGTCCAACCCCCTGCCAGAGCAGGATGCCCATGGGCAGTCTGCACAGGAATGCATCCAAGTGGGTTTGGAAGTCTCCAGGGAAGGAGACTCCACAGCCTCTCTGGGCAGCCTGCTCCAGGGCACTGCCACCCTCACTGTAAAGAAGTTTCTCCTCATGTTGAGCTGAAACCTTCTCTGCTGCAGTTATTATCTATTGTTCCTTGTCTTACTACTGCACATCACTGAAAAGAGCTTGCCCCCCCCCACTTGACCCCCCCCCCTCAGATATTTATAGACACTGATCAGATCCCCTCTCAGCCTTCTCTTCTCCAGACTGAACAGCCCCAGGGCTCTCAGTCTCTCTCCATAGGGGAGATGCTCAACTCCCCCACTCATCCTCATGGCTCTCTGTTGGACTCTCTCCAGCAGGTCTCTGTCTCTCCTGAGATGGGGAGCCCAAAGCTAGACACAGTACTGCAGCTATGGTATCACTAGGGCAGAATAGAGGGGGAGAAGAACCTCCCTAGCCCTGCTGCTCACCCCTTTCTTGGTGCACCCCAGGATGCCATTGGCTCTCTTTGCCACAAGGACACTTTGGTGTCCCGTGCAGAACTTGCTGCCCACCAGCACTCCAAGATCTTTCTCCATGGAGCTGCTCTCCAGCAGGGCAACTCCTAACCTGTACTGGTGCCTGTTGTTATTCCTGCCCAGACACAGGAGCCTGCACTTGTCCTTATTGACCCTCACAATGTTTGCTCAGTTCTCCAGCCTGCCCAGATCTTGCTGGAGGGCAGCACATGCTGACAGGGTGTTGGCCATTCCCCCCCTGCCCAGTTTGTGTCATCACAGGACCTGTCATCAGGTGAAAAGCTGTGCACTGCACATCCTACAGCTCCTGAAAATGCACACTTTGGAGGTTTTTTCCTCATGTTTTTCTAGTACTGCTTTGCAAGACTCCTTCCCAATGAACATTTGGATGAGACCAATCTGGAGACCAGTGCCAAGTGGCATCCCTCAGGGGTCAGTGCTGGCACCAGTGCTGGAATCAGTGCAGCCTCAGCAAGTGTGCAGCTGGCACCAAGCTGTGTGGCACAGGAGACTTGCTAGAGGGCAGGGATCCATCCAGAGGGACCTGCACAGGCTGCAGAGCTGTGCCCAGGCCAACCTCAGGACATTCAACAAGGCCAAGTGTAAGGTCCTGCACCTGGGTAGGCACAATCCCAAGCACAGCTCCAGGCTGGGTGGGGAATGGCTGAGAGCAGCCCTGAGGAACAGGCCCTGGGGGTCTGGGGTGATGAAAAGCTCAAGATGAGGCTGCAGTGTGAGTGCAGCCCAGACAGCAACTGTGTGCTGGGCTGCAGCAAGAGCAGTGTGGGCAGCAGGGCAAGGGAGGGGATTCTGCCCCTTTGCTCTGCTCTCCTCAGACCCCAGCTGCAGTCCTGTGTGCAGTTCTGGAGCCCCCAGCACAGGAAGGACATGGAAGTGTTGGAGCCAGTCCAGAGGAGGCCACCAAGATGCTGAGAGGGCTGCAGCAGCTCTGCTGTGAGGACAGGCTGAGAGAGTTGGGGCTCTGCAGCCTGGAGAAGAGAAGGCTTCCAGGAGACCTTGGAGTGGCCTTCCAGGATCTGAAGGGGGCTACAGGAAGGCTGGGGAGGGACTATTGACAAGGTCTTGTAATGCCAGGACAAGGGGCAATGGGTTTGAAGTGGCAGAGGGGAGATTGAAAGTGGATGTTAGGAGGAAGTTGTTTGCAGTGAGGGTGGTGAGACACTGGCACAGGTTGCCCAGGGAGGTTGTGGCTGCTCCCTCCCTGGAGGTGTTCAAGGCCAGGTTGGAGGAGGCCTTGAGTGACCTGTGCTAGTGGGAGGTGTCCCTGCCTATGGCAGGGGGTTGGAACTGGATGATCCTTGAGGTCCCTTCCAACCTTACCATTCTATGATTCTATGAGCATTTGCTTTGAAGTCTTTCAAGTGGCAAAGGAGATGCTCCTTGTGAGCTGTCAGTGGCCTGCCTGTAAAAGAGAAGGCAAGAGGCTGATGGGGTCAATGCATTTTGTTCACAGGCATTTTGGCTCAGCCATATGAAACACAAAGATGGTTTCATTCTGCCTTTGACACGGTGCTAGCTACGTTGCCTAAGGACTTTTTTCACTGTCAAACGTTTTATTCTAATATCTACAACCAGTTTAGCAGCAACATAGTGTTTTGTGCCCAGGAACACCAGCTCTGCTTTCATGTTTGATTTGCACTTATTCCACCAAAACATCTATCACAGAATCACAGAATGGTGAGTTTGGAAGGGACCTCAAAGATCATCCAGTTCCAACCCCCTGCCATAGGCAGGGACACCTCCCACTAGAACAGGTCACCCAAGGGCTCATCCAGCCTGGCCTTGAACACCTCCAGGGAGGTTGTGGAGCACAGAAGCACCCAACGTGATCAAAGCAGCTTCCAGCACCTCAACATCTCTCTTGAATTGAGTGGCCCAGAACTGGACACCTTCCTGTGTGATCTGCTCTAGGTGATGCTGCTCTGCAGGGAGCTTGGACTGGATGAGCTTCAGAGGTCCCTTCCAGCCCCTGACATTCTGAGAGTCTGTGATTATGTGAAAATTGGCCTCAGATATGAACCTGAAGGCACATCAGAGACCATTTGGAATTTCTTCTGTTTACCAGAGCTTCATAAAGGTAAGGAAGCAAAAGGCATTGGAAGAAGCTGATTTCTGGTTTTGTTTCTTCCTCTTGGAACATAATGGAAGGAAATCTCAGGGCTTGCAGAAGGAAGAGGCTGCTAGCCACGTGCTGAGATGAACAGAGTAACTAGGATTGGGCTTGGGCAGTGATAGTGCTGACAGTGCCTGCATGCATGCTTCTTTCTGTGAATTGCTTTGCACATGCAGTGGTGATTAAAGGACAGTCAAAGGCAATGTAAGATTTAATGCAAAAAGAACACAACACCTCAGACAGCTGTTCAGCAACTACGTGGCCTTGGGAAAAGTGCTATTGGATGATGCTACCCCTAATGTGTTTTCATTTTTATTCCATTGACTGAGCAATATTAATTTTACACTTGACAATAATAAGGGCACTTTTTCCCTAAGAAAAGCAGATTTATTTATTTTGTTTAATTAATAGTTTCAGAAAATAGTGCCCAGAGGCCACATCAGCCTCATGTCTGCTGATAAATTATTTAAGGCTTTCAAATTTTCTAGAGGTCTGTAGGGAGTTAAAACAGCCTGGTCACATTTTCTCCAAAAAGCAAAAATAAAAACCCATAAACTGATTTCGTTTATGTTTAATTATTGAGGAATCATCTTCATGCAGTAAGCATGAGCAGGACAAAGTGGAGGTTTTCTCAGATGCACACAGCTACATAATTTTTGCATGGCAGCAGCTTTAAAGCATTTTGCCACTACCTTAGAACCACAGAACCACAGGAACATTCCAGTTGGCAAAGCCCCTCAGGATCATCAACTCCAACTGTTATCCCTGCTCTGCAAGGTGCACCCTAAACCATAGCCCCAAGCACCACATCCAAACCACCTTTAGACACATCCATGGTGAGTGACTCCACCACCTTCCTGGGCAGCTCATGCCGGTCCCTGACCACTCTTCTTGGGAAAAAATTCTTCTTAATGTCCAGTCTAGACCCACCCAGTGGCAGCTTGAGGCCATTCCCTCTTCTTCTATCACCTGTGAGCAGAGCCCAGCACCAACCTCTCCACAAGTCCTTTCAGGTAGCTGTGGACAGCAACGAGCTCTGCCCTCAGCCTCCTCTTTTTCAAACTAGAAAGGACCCAATGTCACAGAAGCAATCTGGCTGATTTAAGCTGTCTGCTGAAATGTTCTCATTATGGAAACACAATTACAAGACAACTCCAGGCCAGGTGGGAAATGGCTGAGAGCAGCCCTGAGGAACAGGCCCTGGGGGTGTGGGGTGATGAAAAGCTCAAGATGAGGCTGCAGTGTGAGTGCAGCCCAGACAGCAACTGTGTGCTGGGCTGCAGCAAGAGCAGTGTGGGCAGCAGGGCAAGGGAGGGGATTGTGCCCCTTTGCTCTGCTCTCCTCAGACCCCAGCTGCAGTCCTGTGTGCAGTTCTGGAGCCCCCAGCACAGGAAGGACATGGAAGTGTTGGAGCCAGTGCAGAGGAGGCCACCAAGATGCTGAGAGGGCTGCAGCAGCTCTGCTGTGAGGACAGGCTGAGAGAGTTGGGGCTCTGCAGCCTGGAGAAGAGAAGGCTTCCAGGAGACCTTAGAGTAGCCTTCCAGTATCTGAAGGGGGCTACAGGAAGGCTGGGGAGGGACTATTGACAAGGTCTTGCAATGACAGGACAAGGGGCAATGGGTTTGAACTGGCAGAGGGGAGATTGAAACTGGATGTTAGGAGGAAGTTGTTTGCAGTGAGGGTGGTGAGACACTGGCACAGGTTGCCCAGGGAGGTTGTGGCTGCTCCCTCCCTGGAGGTGTTCAAGGCCAGGTTGGAGGAGGCCTTGAGTGACCTGTGCTAGTGGGAGGTGTCCCTGCCTATGGCAGGGGGTTGGAACTGGATGATCCTTGAGGTCCCTTCCAACCTTCCCATTCTATGATTCTATGAATTACAGCAGCAATATGCAGGTGACTCTGGATCCATTAATTAGCACTTTTCTCCTACTGATGCTGTAGTAGTCAGCATGATCACTATTTTTTAGTTAGTTAGGAAAACTGTTTAACTTTTTATTACATAGACACATGGGTACATAGGTACATAGATACATAAGTGTATGGGTACTTAGGTACATGGGTACAGAGGTACACAGATACATAGGTACATGGATACATAGGTACATGACTACATAGGTACATGGGTACATTGGTATAGATATAAAGCACTAAAAATATAGGAAAATATGTATAAAAAATGTAAGAGGTGAGAATTGAGGTTCCCAAGCTCTATGTAGAAAGGAAAGTTGCTAGAAAATCCTGTCCAACACATCTGGCTGAAAAGAGAAGACTGCTTGGCTGAAAGCAGGCCCCATGATGAGCAAGCACAGGCCACTTTTACTGGGGGGTGTATTTCTGAACCTTGCAAACAACCTTTCCAATATCCAATAGCCTGGAACTTGACAGGAACCTTCTTTCCTGCCTGACTTTTGCTGCTTTACTTCCTCACGCCGAATGTACCAAAGGACCAAAAGCAGTTGTTTAGAGGAGGGAATTAAGGTTGCAGGTACAATTTTACTTAACCTTTCTAATTTTTCTAAGCTTTCTGTTTTACATTTTTCATATCTGTTGATCCAAGATTTGGCTGCTTTCCTTAATTTGCTAGGTTGAGGGTGAGTTTTTTCTTGTTCTCTCCTTGTCACTCCCTGTACCTGCTCTGATTTAAAGCACGCAGCAGAGGACTGGCTCTTACCTTGCTCTGTCTCTTGTCAGCCATAGGAATACTTTCTGCAGGGGTGAAGCCAGGTACCATTTCCTGAATAACAGGATGAGGTGATCAGGGTCCAAGAACACACTTGGGCCTTTAGACATCAATTAAGCAATACCCAAAATTGTGGGGAATGGATCATATCAGTCCCTAACAATGTCTTCCTGTGAATATACAGGTGGCATAATTTAGATAAACACAATGTCATTAGCAGAGCTGAGATTCAGATGGAACAATGGAGCTACCTCTCTTCCTCCTGAAAACATCATCAAGAGACTATTTTAAGTCACAAGTAATTAATGCCATGATTGCACTATTCCACACACAAAATTCACCTGCAGCATCATGGGTCATCATGCAGGACCCTTGGTTTAATTCACATTGGCTCACAGTGAAGAATAGAAGCTGTTAAAATGCCACCATCACTTCTTGTGGAAGCTGGGGGCATCCTGTTTGATCTAACCATGCTTTGTGTAGCTGACTCTCAAGAACTCTACTCTGTGATGCCTTTTTCATATGAATATAGAAAAAGAAGCCTTTTGTAGGAGGAGAATTTAAAGCTTCTGCACAAACACTCCCACTTAAAGAAAAAATAAAAGCGTTTTACAAAGCCACAGAAAATAAAAAGTACCTAATATGCCCTTCATTTCAGAGCAGGAACACTGCCCTGCTGCTCCCCTAATCAGGAAGCTACCCTTTTCATTTGATGTCCATTCACAACATTCAAAGCAGAATACTTCTCCAAAAGGTATTGTTCCTTTCAAAGAAAAGAGAAAAAGAGAAAGAGAAAGAGAAGAAAAAGAGAAAGAAAGGGAAAGGAAAAGGGAAAAGGGAAAAGGGAAAGGAAAAGGGAAAGGAAAAGTGAAAGTGAAAGGGGAAAGGGAAAAGGGAAAAGGGAAAAGGGAAAGGAAAAGGGAAAATGAAAATATAAAGGAAAAGAAAAAAACCAAGAAAAATTTCTTTAGAGCTGCTTGCCTTCAGGCACACATCCTGTCAAGAGCTGTGCAGTGAGACAGAAGGTGTCCAGAGAATGCTCATCAGGTTCCTGTATAAACAAAGTGCCTTCTGCACTTCCATTTCTGGAAGCTCACTGTCCAATAGTCAATAAAGTACCAACTGCCTTTAAAAAAGTCCTTGTGCACAAGAGCAAGACCTACCCAAGTGGCCAGGGCTTAACCAAGAGGGTTGTGTTAAACTGCCATGACACATTCCTGACAGTGCCATCTCTGGTGATCCTATCAAGCAACTCCTCAGTGTGAGCAATTCCTCTGCTTTCACAGCCAGGATCTATTAGTTTATTACTGGAGGTAATATGTGGATGTGGGTGGCTGTGGGGCAGAGGGAGAACCACTTTTGTAGCCTCTGTGTTGGTATTTATGATGCCAAGGTGGAGTTCAATAAAAATTTTAGCAACTAAGGGTTGCATGCTCAACTCTGATCATCTCCTCTCAAATGCAGAACCAGAGGTGCTGAACAAACACACTTGCAGCACTGAGTGTGAAACCTCAGACCAGCAGAGGCTGATGCAGTGAATCCCTCCGAGGCAGCACCTTGGTGTACAGATTCTGCAGCCAGAGGCTCAGTGAGCCCAGTCTGACCCTCTGAGCCCTGGGAGTCTGAGACATGAGGGCTAAGGAAAACAAATTGGGGGTCAAAGTAGAACTGTGAAGTTTCAAGGCTTTCCTTGTTTAAATATTGACCTGAAGAAGCAGACGGATGTTGGAGGAGGTTTGGTTTCTATTTCAGATGATTACTATTCCAGCTATAAATTAAAGCCAGCAATGGGAACAAGTTTGCTGCAAAACAGTTTCAGACTGTGGGGTTTCAGAAAGCAGAGAGAGGAAAGGGAAAGGGCAACAGTCCCATTTCATCTAGACACACCTAAATGCCCTCTGCTTACCTCCATGGCTCTCCTCTGGACCTGCTCCAAGACTTTCATATCCTTCCTGTGTTGGGGACCTCAGAACTGAACACAGATAGGATAAGCTACTGCATAGAATTGGATCCATATTATTCATAAATTGCAGTTAGAGAGTACTGAAAGTATTTTTCTTCAGCTCCAAGCTGAGCTCACATCAATTCAATAGATAGGTCCTGCAGCTGGGTAGACACAATGCCAAGCACAGCTCCAGGCTGGGTGGGGAATGGCTGAGAGCAGCCCTGAGGAACAGGCCCTGGGGGTCTGGGGTGATGAAAAGCTCAAGATGAGGCTGCAGTGTGAGTGCAGCCCAGACAGCAACTGTGTGCTGGGCTGCAGC
>WBNM01027453.1:57631-77846 GCA_013399055.1 Ramphastos sulfuratus | reverse complement strand
GCCTGATGTTAGGGAATCACAGAATCACAGAACTTTAGAGGTTGGAAGGGAACTCCAGAGACCATTGCATCCAACTCCCCTGCCAAGGCAGGATCATCCAGGGTAACCCACACAGGAATGCATCCAGGTGGGTTTTCAAAGTCTCCAGAAAAAGAGACTCCACAACCTCTCTGAGCAGCCTGCTCCAGGGCTCTGTCACCCTCGCTGCAAAGAAGTTTCTCCTCCTGTTGAGGTGCAACCTTCTCTGTTCTAGTTTGCATCTTTTGTTCCTTGGCTTATTGCTGCTGACCAGCGAAAAGAGCTTGGCCCCAGCCACTTGACACCCATCCCTCAGGTATTTATAGACATTGATCAGATCTCCTCTCAGTCTTTTCCTCTCCAGACTAAACAGCCCCAGGTTTCTCAGTTGCTCTTTGTAGGGGAGATGCTCAAGTCCCCCAGTCCTCCTCATGGCTCTCTGCTGGACTCTCTCCAGCAGGTCCCTGTCTCTCCTGAACTGGGGAGCCCAAAATTGGATACAGTATTCCAGGTGTGGTCTCAGCAGGGCAGAGTAGAGGGGGAGAAGAACCTCCCTAGACCTGCTGGACACACTTTTCCTGAAGGGAAGAATCAAAAGCAAGGCTACTACTCCACGATTACCTCTCATGCATGATCAGTTTCCAATAATTTTTGCAGGAGGTAATGCTAAAAAGAAGGTCTTGGGACCAAACACCACAATCATTGCCTTCTACAAGAAGCTACTCCAGAACATCATTTCTTTGGCATTCCTGTATTTTTCACTTTTCAGTGGCCTAGTCTGAAGGTCCTGCACACAGAAGACATTTATCTGTATGGAGCCACTAAACAAGCATCCTCTTGTTGTGTCATGTTCTTAGCAGTCCTTTTATTTTCAACATAGCATTTCCCAGAGCTGCCTACAGCTAAGTGGAGTTCCACCACTCTCTTGGATGTGCTGAGACAAACACATACCTGTAAGACCTTGCTTGACCACAAATGCACAACAGCACACACAGATGCTCCTATACTCAGGCATGCATGGAAAAAGCTCCTTTCTGGCTCAGAGTGTGTAACTGCACACATTTTTTCATGTACATTTTTGTGGGAATGTTTCAGGACTCAGCTCTGGAAAAATTCCATCACTTTGTGTTGCTCACCATATTACTGCTATGAGCTCAGCTCTAGGCTGAAGTTGTACCAGTTCTGCCCCTTGCTCTGAGAGCCTGACAGGCTCTTTGGTGACATCAGCTATCTTTTTTTTTTTCATCAAGCATTTGTTAGCTGGTGAAACTGAAACTCCCTTTGTGGTTTCCAGTCTAGACTTCAGTTTGCATTAGGTTTATCAGCTGGGGGTTTTGGTGTCACCTTTACAAGTACTGTGCATTTACTTCACACTTATCTTCCAATAGAGATTTTGAATGTATTTGCTTAAGTGAAATTATTTTATATTGATTTCAGCTGACTTGGAAAAAAAAATAAGCCATCTGGTTCAGCCTCCATGGGAAAGTCTGGCCTCTACAGCCCTTCTGAGCTTTCCATTGGAAAGTCTGGCCTCTACAGCCCTTTTGAGCTTTTTAGGCTCAAAGAGTTAAACTTGGACCCTCAGATAGAAATTCAGGAGAATCTACTGTTTCTGGGGAATAACCTGGCTCCAGTAGCACAAATTGGTGCAGATAATGCCTCTCAGGCTTTAAAAATCAGGAAAGGAAGTCATGAGAAAGTGTAGGAACTTCCACCACAAAGCCACACAGTGCTTTCCGCAGCTCATTCCAAGGAAGGCTTTAATGAGAAAAACTAATTATGTTAATAACAACAATTAAAAATCCCTTGACATTTGCTACCTTTAAAAGAACAAAAACCAGTCCTTTTTTTTTTTCCTCACAAAGCTTTGTTTCCTGAAAATGTTGGAGCTGTTGCAAGAGCTGCAGAGGCCATTTTTGGTTAGCTGTTGGACAGGCAGTTTGCGGTGCACAGAACTTGGAAGCCGAGCACACAGTAGTGCTGCCATGTGCTTGGGAGAGTTTTTATTAATAGAGAGCTTTGCAGCATGAAGGAACTAAATCAAGTGCTGTCAGCCTGTCTCCAAATGCTTTGCAGATAACATAACTTTGTTAACATGCAACTGCACAAAATCTGTTGGGTTTTTTTTTTCCTAACTTAGCAGGAATGCATTTGGGATATGGAAAAAATCCAGGGCTGCTCTGTCTGCCTGTGTGGGGAGTGCTTTGTGTGCAATTTAGAAACAAAAAGAAAACAGTTTTGGGGTTTTTTATGGAAGAAAGTCTGATAAATTCCAATGAAATCAACATTACTGAACCCAAGTTTAGAACAACACAGGAAATAATGGTGCAGTTCCAACGGATCACAGGATCAGGATGTTAGGGGTTGGAAGGGACCCAAAGAGATCATTGAGCCCAAAGCCCCTGCCACAGCAGGACCATAGAATCTAGCTCAGGTCACACAGGAACACATCCAGATAGGCCTTGAAAGTCTCCAGAGAAGGAGACTCCACAACCTCTCTGGGCAGCCTCTTCCAGTGCTCTGGGACCCTTACAGTAAAAAAGTTCTTCCTCATGTTGAGGTGGAACTTCCTTTGCTGCAGTTTATATCAATTACCCTTTGTACTATCACAGGGTGCAACTGAGAAGAGTTTGTCCTTTCCCTCTTGACCCTCAGTCCTCAGATATTTATAAACATTGATTAAATCCCCTCTCAATCTTCCCTTCTCCAGACTAAAAAGCCCCAGGTCCCTCAGCCTCTCCTCCTCAGGCAGTGCTCCAGTCCCCTCATCATCCTCGTAGCCTTCCGCTGGTCCAGGGCTGTAAGTAGTGCTGTCATTCACTGCTGTGTTCCCTGTGCTGTACAGGAAACACAGCAGTGAGTAACAGCACTACTTATTTTATGGCCTTTTTACCCTGCTATATTTGGCTGGTGCCAAGCTAATGCAAATCATCTACTAATGGCATTACTATCATAGGAAGATCCCATCCAGAGCAGCACTACAAGCTAAGAATCACACCACCAAAGTCATTGGATCATCTTGGTAGCCTTAATGCTCTAATTACAGCACAAATTCCCTGGAGAAGAACATGGCTGATGAATTTCTTTTCACTCCAATCAGTGGTTTTGAATTTCCAGGTGAGTTAGTGGGACACTTGGATGGTGCTCCATTTTAAAACTCCAACCAAGCTGCTGATGTTAGAAGCAGCCTAACAACTCCATGGCTGTGATTGGTTTCTGTGACGAGGACAACAGACATTTTCTGAACTAAAATACAAACTCAGAGTCAAAACCAAGCCCCCCCAAAAGGTGCATTCAAATATTGCAAACCAGGAAATCACAGATTCATTTGCCATTGAGCAAATTAGCCTACAGCAAACCTCATACCTCTTCAGCTGCATCTTATGTCTCCCACTTGTGCATCAAAGCTATCTGCCATCAGGAAATTCCTCTGTGTTTAATTCAATTGTATTTGGGGAAAGCAGAGTTTGTTCTTAGAAAAGCAAGCACCATATAAGTTTAGATCAGAGCATTGCCTGGAGAATGCCCTAATGAGTCTTAGGCATTCAGACTTTTACATGCATTGAAAAGGCTGGATTTTGAGGTCTTTTAAAACAAGCTACTCACACTGCAGTGATAGTTTCCCACACTGCTTCACTGACCTCCACATGTGAGACTGGCAAAGTCCAACATAAATACTTAGTAATCTGGTTAGGATCTACAACTGCAGCCCTTGGCTTGAGATTTTCTACATTAGCAGACACCAAACAGAAAGGAGTGGAACATGAAAATAATCCCTCTTGCAGAAGTCTGCGTTCCCAGAACAAACCATAACAGATGATACACTGCTAAACCAGGATTAGCAAACTCAGATCAACTTCAGGAAGCCGAAGGATTTTCTTTCCATCCAGAGCAGCTCAAATAGGTACCTCCTCAGAGATCCTTCTTTTTAGAAAGCTGGCTGTGGTGATGGTATCACAATTTTTGCAGGGTAACCTATGGCAGCTATGCATGTACACAGCTCCCAAAAGCAGCCTAGGAGCCAGCCCCCTCCACCTTAGGGAATCTGAACCTTCAGCTCACTACTAACATGCCCTAACCATCAAAACATTCTGGAAGAAGAGCTGAAGAAGCAAGTGAGCAGGCAATGGAAGCACTTTGTGGGTGGAAAAGCTCCTGGCCAGAAATGCCCCCTTACCTTTAGCCACTGTTCTGCCTGCTCTTTGCTCTGCACTGCCAGAACCAGGGCATCTGCTCCTTGGTGTGAGATTTTCAGCTCGTGCTTCTTCTTTTTGCTGTCTTTGGGAATGTATGTGATACTGCAGTCATTCAGGAGCAGTTCCATCTGGGGCTGCTGGTCCTTGGAACTTTTGTAACACTAAATAAACATAGGACAGGTAAACAGTTACACATCACCTTCCTGAACCTTGGGGCAAAGCTGATTTTATATAGATATACAGCCCTTGCTCACACACCACACAGTGCAGCCAACAGTAACCTTGCATTTCTCCTGCACCTCCTCTCTGTGAAACAAAATCACTTCCAGACTGACATTAAGAGACATCTTCACTGCAGGACAGGTACAATGCATGGAGAGCATTGAGCTTCTCTGCATTAGCCTTATGACTCAACCCTGACCTCAACCAGGTAGGAAGAGGGTGATTTAGGGTACCTCTTCACATATAGCAGAAGATTAGACAGGTACAGTTCATCACTTTACAGCCCAGATGTTTACCCTGCCCCTTAGCAACAGCCAACATATCAAAACACTGGCACATGCCTCACTCAACTCTTCTTTTAATTTAAGATAATGATAATAATAATGATGATGATTTTAATAACGATGATAATAGTAAAATTAGTAATAGTAATAGTAGTAATAATAATATGAAGAAGAAACAANGAAGAAGAAGAAGTAGTCATCATTTGGAAAGGGGGCAAAGTCCCATTTTTTCAGCTAGTAAGTTTAATAGTCACTGCAAAAAAACCCAAAGCAACTAAATCCTCAACTCCATCTTAGTTTACTGTGTAAGATTACTCTGGCTAAAACTGCACACGGACCAATCTGTTTTCCCCTCACTAGGCAATGCTGTCAGTGAGCAGGCATTTTGTAATGACCAGCTCTGTGCCTGAATTGGTGATCTAAAGGTGAAAGGTTCCATGTTACATCACTTGTCCTGCAGAGCCACTCCCTGTTCCCACCTTCCACCACATCAGTACAGCCAAGGTTCCTGAAGCTGTCCTAGTGCCAGAGGACAACACGATGTTAAACTGTGTTTGTGAGTGTCCAGTTGGTTTGTATACTCATGTAAATTGAGCTTTCCCTCATACAAATGAAGGATAAAAAGGTAGCCCATAATAAAGAGGTGTCTGATGATGAGGCTAATTAGCAGATGGCCACAGAAAAGAGAGCATAAATGTTAACAGAAAAACCCCATGGGCTTTTCCATGTCTGCAGCACCATTCCTGTCAGGCAGACAGCAGCTGTTAAAGTATCTTATAAACAGTACAACTTAGGCTGAGCAAATACAGTCACTCTCAACCAGCCTCTGCACGTCACTCATAATCCTTCCCTCTCCAAAGCCCATTAACTCAAAGTTTCTTTAGCTTGGTCAGAGATTTTGAGTTTGTAACATTATAAAATGACTTGAATGATTGAAAACATACAACACTGGTCACTTTAAAAGGCAATAAACAGCATATAATCCCTTTTATATTAATTTAAATATTTTACTTATAATGCTGCATTACTAACCCTGAAGTATGTCTATATTAAAGGACTCGAAAGATGATTCCCTACTAGAAGTTATCTCTAATGTCTAATTCTAATTAAAATATTTTGGTTTTCTGATGACAGCTGCATTTATAACACAAGCAGCTGCTAATCCCTAAGAACATATATTTGTTTTACTTGCATATCTCATAAGTTAAATGTCTAAACCTCCCTTCAAACAATAAACCAATCTTGTGTAGCTGGATGTTAAGACTCCTATTGTGATTTTTATTTTCTTAATCCCCATTACAGAATTACTGAAAGACAATCCCCAGGAAGAAAAAAAAGAACAAAACTTTTTCAGACCACACATGTGGCTAAAGGAAATGAAAACAGAAAAAAAAATTAACATATTTCTATAGAGAGCAACAGACATAATTGTAGGAGAAATATGGTGTGACTTCAGAGAAAAATCTGTTTCTTTCTCTCTTTCTTTTCTTCATGGCTGTTGCCAGAGAGTCCTGAAATTTGATAGGATGCTGATTTAGGGTGATAAAAATGCAGTCCAAGTATAATGGCATTCCAACAATATACTGAAAACAGACTTAGAATCAACATTCTAATCAACATTTAAATAGATGATACAGATATTAAAACCTCACTAACCACTGAAAAGTAGCAAATTAATTCCAGCTATATTTTCAGAAATCTCTTCCTGCTATTTCATACCCTCTTTCTTCCTTTCCCTCTATTTCATACCCTCTCATTTCTTTTCCCTCTTATTGCATATCCTCTTATTTCTCTTCCTGCTATTTCATACCCTCTTATTTCTCTTCCTGCTATTTCATACCCTCTTATTTCTCTTCCATCTTATTTCATATCCTCTTCTTTCTCTTCCCTCTATTTCATATCCTTTTGTTTCTCTTCCCTCTATTTCATATCCTCTTATTTCTTTTCCTGATATTTCATATCCCCTTATTTCTTTTCTTGCTATTTCATATCCCCTTATTTCCTACAGCACCATAGGCACAGATGCACTTGGGAAAGTGAGCACACCTTAGCTGCACTGTACCAGTGTGGAATAATAAAGAGGTTCTGCAGAAAATGTTCTACACCCTGTCAATCAGCTTTTAACGTTAGGGACAGTGCAGCAAATATTAGTTATAGAATTAGTTACAACTGTGGAAAGCACCAGAGAGGGAGGCAAGGAGTGCCCAAGCTCCCAAGGTGCTCCCAAGGTGTTTCTGTAAGCACCAGCTCACTTACAGTGACACAGGAATCTGTGTTTGCCTCAATTAGGCTCTTTGCAGAAAATAAAAAGGCATCTATGAGCAGATAATTTACTTAACTGGTGCCTCCAATCAGAAACATAACAGATTTGCTTACAGAACAAATACATCCACTTGTTTCTCTCCTCTCTATACTGCAGCTGTGCATCCTGTGAATGCTGCATCTGTACTTGGTGCAGAACAGATGGCAAAGGTTCAGTTTAAAGTGCACACATTACCCCTGCATCTGCTGCCAAGGCAGAGCTCAGCCTAACAAGGGACTTCTCTCTCTGGCAGTCTGATCCAGCAGCTCATACACAAAGCTCCCTAAGAGAGGTGGGTTTTGGTTTTTTTTTTTTTTTGTCCACAGGGAATGAAAGATTAGATTTACAGTTTTAGCAATTCTTTCATTTTTTCCCCAAATGAAATCTGTTAGATGATAATAGGGCAGATTTTCTCTCCAGTATCAGGGAACTGCCTGGGTTTAAGGCTAAGTGCATTAAAAGCCAAGGTTCAAAGTGGCTAAATGATACACTTGTAATTGCACTGCTTCTCTGCTTCTTGGGTAAGTCACCACCTAACTCTTTGGTGAAGGTTACTGTAGACTTGGCCACTGTCTGCAGAACATACTAAAAACCCCAAATTCCTGTAAAATTAAAGACATCATCAGAAAGGGACAAAGAAGAGAAAAGGAGAATTTACCAGGAGTTTGTTCTCTTTGATAACACACAGCAGTTTGGTCCATTGCCCAAATCGTTTCTTCCTAAGAAGGAAGGCACAGATTTTGGCATCCTTCACCAGGTCCATAGAGGCCTCCTCAGAAGGCCACTGATGTCTCATTTTTTTCCCCTTTCCATCCTCCTCCTCTTCATCGTAGGATTCGTACGAGCTGCTCATCGCGTCCGAGTCGTAATCTTTGGGAAGAGCATCCAAGGGGCAGGTTACAACAGGCAGCCACCAAGCACCCTGGAATAACTGAAAATCTCAGCAGGGCACATTTTAACTTAAAGCTTTTGGAAGCCAGCCAGGACCAAATCACTGTTTCAGTGCTTAGGAGCATCACTCTATCAGCTTAACTGAGTTGATGATGCTGTCCCACCAGGAAACTTTACAGAAGACTCATCCTGACACCTTGGGAGTTTTCACTTGGGAGTTTTCACTGAAAGAATGAGCTGGGAATACAGGAAGGACATGGAACTGTTGGAGCCAGTCCAGAGGCCACCAAGATGCTCAGAGGGCTGCAGAAGCTCTGCGGTGAGGACAGGCTGAGAGAGTTGCGGCTCTGCAGCCTGCAGAAGAGAAGGCTTCCAAGAGACATTAGAGCAGCCTTCCAGTATCTGAAGGGGGCCACAGGAAGGCGGGGGAGGGATTATTGACAAGGTCTTGCAATGACAAGGTCTTGCAAGTTTAAACTGGCAGAGGGGAGATTGAAACTGGATGTTAGGAGGAAGTTGTTTGCAGTGAGGGTGGTGAGACACTGGCACAGGTTGCCCAGGGAGGTTGTGGCTGCTTCCTCCCTGGAGGTGTTCAAGGCCAGGTTGGATGAGACCTTGAGTGACCTGTGCTAGTGGGAGGTGTCCCTGCCTATGGCAGGGGGTTGGAACTGGATGATCTTTGAAGTCCCTTCCAACCTTACCACTCTATGATTCCATGATTCTATGATACACAGGTAGGGTTTTGTTATCTTCAAGATGTAATTCATCTTTTGTCTGTGATAAGCATTTGAACATGAGGCAGAGGGGTTTGTACTAGACAAGTAGGCACAAAAATACCATCGTGTGGATGGTTCTTAGCTCTGGACTCCATGCCCCCACCACGCTGGTGGTTCAAAGCTGTCCAAAAGACCAGTGGCAGAGTTGGACCCTCTGTTTCCAAGGCAGCTGAAACATGTTTATATGCATCCAACTTGGTTTCCAGGTTTAGATTCCTCTAAAAGGACTCTGGCTTGTCCACACCTAGACAATTCTGTGAGCCAAATCAATACATGGTCAGTGAGGATAAGCAGTGCTGGCCCCAGATGGTCAAAGCATCCTCATGGCACATGAGCAGAGCACTACCAGACAGGTAGCTGCAAACACATAAAAACTTGATGGATGCTGCAATTGCCAACTGCTCAGAAACTGCTCTAGAACTCTGTTACTCACTAGAAGTGATGTACTCAGGAGCCTTCCCAGGACTGAGTGGCACTGCCTCTTCATAATAGCCTTCAGGAAGGGAAGATGTTGGCAGTGGTGGAGGCCCATTGTCTGGTGGCTAAAAAAAAGAAAAAGTGATTAAAGACCAATCAGATGAGACATCAAACAGGTCAGAACACTTGCTCATGATCAATTCTAACCTTACCAGGCTGTGGCCTGCTCTTGTGATTGTTTCTTATATTAACCATCTCTAAAGGCAAGGCTCTGGAGGGGTGCATCAGAATCCTTTGAATGTGTTCTTCAGGGCAGCATCAAAGACACTGAACTAAGGAACTATTCAGAGTGGCCTTTGCTCATGGTCAGATACCAACACTTTCTGCACTACAACTCTGATGGGCTGAAGAGTCTAGATACCAGCAGAGGCTTTGAGCTTTCTCCCACATGATACAGTGAGCTACAGTGGCTGCACTCCTGCTACAGAGCTGAAGTCAGCTGGGAGGAACCTGAGCTTTCCTCACATGGGGCATTAGCTGTAAGGAAGTTACTGCTGTGGGCACTTCTAGGACTTGAGTCATCTGTAAGATTTCAGAGCTGGACATCTCCAGATCTCATTACACACCTACACTAGACACCTAATTTACAACATCAGCCAGACACATCTCACCCATCTCACCCAAAGTGCCCTTTTGTGCCATCCTGTAGGTGCTTGTGTATTCCCAAAATGAAAGAAGGCAAGCAGCTCCTGCCCTGCAGCTCATCCAGCACTGACTTCCCTTTGTGCACCAAGCAGCATCAAACATCCTCACAACCAATGCTTCAATCTGTGCCTAAACACAGAAATTCTTGGTCTGACAGAGATTTACACTAACAGCACTCCTGTAGCAACGACACAGACAACTTCTTATGGCACACTCCATTACAGGTAAGAGATGGCAATTAGTGTGATCTGCATGGTGAACCAAAGGACTTTTTTCTTAAAGCTGTGCTTGAGAAATTATCTGTCAAAGAAGCAAAACAAAGGAAACCCCACAAATGTTAGTGCAGTGTCCCTAAATTTTTGCTGAAAAAAAACCAACCCCAAACTGCACTTCTGAACATCACCACGGAATGAATGAGTCTTTCAGGGTGAGCTCCTGCTGCTGCACAAGAAGCAAAAGGGGCATGAAAACATAGCACATGTTTGTTAGTATTGCAAAATTGACAACCATTATGAGTTGTGCCTGCACACAGCAGCTCTGTGTGGCCTGAACTGCGAGACACCAGCAGGGGAACTGCCTCAGAGAGTTTGTATTTTCTTCCTTCACAGACAGAGGCTCGCTCAAGTGAGTTGGGGGGTCAAGGTTTGCTCCTGGGGTAGCACAGATTCATACTACCCTTTCGTGAGACAGATATATTAATATCTTGGTTAAGCCTTGAACTACTTTTTTCTGTCAGGTGTATATAGAATATATGAAATTCCTGTCCTGATGAAACCTAATTCACCCAAGAAATACCCATGCCAAGAGTTATTCCTTGATGCAGCACCAAGGATTCAAAGCTATCTTTTATCCAGGAACAAATAAGAGTTTCCAATAAAGATTGGGAAAGGGGGGAAATTCCTTGTTTTGAGACAAAATGTTATTCAGAAAGAAAGAAAAAAAAAAAAGAAAAAAGGAAATGAAACACAAATGGTGCTTGTCTGAATTCGACCCTGCTGCAGCACCAGTTACTTCATACAGCTGGGGCGGGCTGCACTGTGCAGCCAACGTCAACACAGATGGAATCCATTGCTGAATGAACTGGGCCCTCCTCTTTGAAATGCATTTTGCAGTGCTTGCCATAACAAAGTTGAAAACAAATATATATATATACATATATGTATATATGGAGAAGCAGAAACATCCAACTTTAAAAAACCTCCTGAGTAAAGCAAGGCTGCTTGAACACTGCGAGAAAATCCAAAGGATTAAAACAAGAAATAAAAACACCTCACCCAAATCTGTGCCATAAACAACTGCATCTTTTTGGGAGCTATGGAATGGTTAAGATTCTGGGCATCAGGAAATGTGAAAACTACATCTGAGGATTCTGGTCTGACTAATATTTGCAGTGCTTTATTTTTGTGGTTTTGTTTTCTTATCACTGCTGTATTCTTTCAACTTGATAACTTTTAGCAGAAGAATGTTGGTAAAGTTATGAGTTATGAACTGAACCAATTCTTGGTTTCACAATTATTCAGTAGTTTGCCTGAAAAGTAAAAAATGTCATAACCCCTCACAAACCCATGGGTGCATTCTGTAAAGGGATTACTGCTCAAAAAGCCTTAGAACATGTGGCTGGAGTGGTAGCAAGAGGCAAGACCTGGTGACCTGCAAAGAAGGCACTGGCATGAATGTCAACTTTTACTTTTTGGATTTTTACAACAGGGCTGATTATGAAAGGCATCAATGCTGCCTTTCAAAACAAGTAAATTTGCTTAAACACAGGAACAAGAAATGGGTTAGGAAAAAAATAAATCCATTACTTTTATCTCATTGGAGAAGGAACAAATATGAGTGAGATCTTGTTGCCCAAAAATCAATGTTGTCGTGCAGGGGCATGGGGATATGAAATCTCTTCACACCCTGATGAAGACTTCCCTCTGTAGGAAATAAACACCTCCCTTCATGCAGTAAGATAGGATGTGGAGATTGCCAGTGCCAAGCAGTGACTTGAGCAGTCAGTACACCAGGCTGCAGGCAAGGGCTGCCACGCTCACGTATGCAACATTAGTCTGGATCCACTCTGGATCCAGCCACACTGAGGAGCCAGCTGCTACCGACACCTCCACACTGAGCACAGCAATACCACACTGGTCACACACAGGTGATGCATAATGAAGCTATTCAGAAGCCAGCAGGCAAGTGTAGGCTGTTGAGAAGAACCCTTGGCACACGCACATGCTATTTGCTTTGGAGTAAGCTTAGACCTGACCTCTTTACAACCCTGCTGCATCCTCAGCCTGGAGAAGGAAGACCGATGGCACATTTATGATCCCTTTCCATACATGTTAAAAAGGAAAATAAAGGATGTCCAGAAAGCAAAATGAATCCATGAACTGAGAGAAGCAATACAACTGGCAATGCTACTGACTGTGCTTTGCTGTGCCCAGCTTTTTGATTTATATCTTACAGGGGACCAGGCATCTTGCTGGACACTTGCTGCAGTTAAACAATTATCGAATTGTCAATATTCCAAGAAAAACAAAACAGACTCATTTTCACTGCAAAAAAATCATGGAAAACAGCTAAGTGTACTATTTGTGTTTGATTTTGCTGAACTGCACAGTGCACTGAAGTCACTGACTGTCAGAGGTACCATGGCAAGCAAATGCATGGAGGCCAGAAGCATTCTGTCACTGTCATGCTGTGACTAATTTATAGCAGTGATCCCCAGGCACATCTGAGCAGCAGGACACACTGGATATTATTCCTTCTGCCTCTGTGGAAAATGTACTTCAGGGCAACTTGGTGATAGTGCGGTGATGGGATCCCAGGTGCTAGACACCAGCAGCACTTGGAGGTATGCATTGAGCACCGACTGTTACGCCTTCAGACTCCCCATCTAGCCCTGCTTCTTGAAATCTCATACAAGCAGATGCTGATGGAGAAAAGCAGGCCAAAAGACACAAGAAGCAGATTCAGAGGGGAAAACCAAGCTGACTGTATTTGAGAGTGATCTCCTCTGCTGCTGACCCAGGCAAAGCCTCCCTAGCTGCTCACACCATACTCCTGTTAGCATGCACATATGAATGCGGCCAGGCAAAAGCAGGACTCCAACTTGCTCTTAAGCTAACAGCCTTTATCTGCAGCTTTTGCTTTGCTGGCCATCTGAAGGAGCTGCATGCACAGTCTAAAGCAAGGAGGATTTGTGCTTTCTAAGCCTGATAGAAAGTCACCTAGACCAGCTGTAAGCAAGGGAATGCCTAGAGAAAAGGAGCAATACTGAGAGACTGTGTACTCAGTGATTCGCTTTGATCAGGTGTATGCAGGGTCTAACTTTGTCCCTCAGTTTAAAGACCTGGTCCAAACCCCACTGAGTCCAGAAAAAGCCCTCTGGGCTTTAATGTGTTTTAATAACTGGAGAATTCATTTAAACTGTTAACAGCATGTCTCAGAATAAAACGAATTTTATACTCTTTGTTCATGGGCTGATGAATAACAAAACTGACACAAGATCTGGCCTGTGCAAATACACAGGTTTACCCTGCACAGCACCTGCCCACACAGCATTCTGGCTCCTGGCACTACTTGAAGGAGTATTAAATTCCTTCCCACCCACACATCTTTACATAAGTAAAAGCTTAAACATCAATTCAGACTAAACATTTTTGAATGCAGGATCCCTTGAGTGCCATAAAGAGAAACAGAGGTGTAAATGAAACTTTAATTTCCATCAGGTTCAATAACTGATGTGCTAAACCCATAGATTTTTAAAACAGTGGAGAGTTTATTTAAAGTTATTGATTCCCACTTCTAGGTAATTCCTATGCCCCAGCAGCAGGCTGAGTTTCCAGTGGAGGCTGAGGCCAACAGGAGATGTTATCCAGCAAGTGGAAAAGAGTTTCTGCCCTGAATGGCTGGTATAAAGAGATGCCATGCAACATGACTTTCAACTTGCCATGTGAAGAAAGGGCAATCTGGAGCAGAAGCCTGGTTCTTTCATTCAGCTATGAAAGCACTGTCTATGGAAAGTGGCTGGGCAAGGCAGCTCAGTATTTGTGTCACTGAGCACTGTATTTCTGTACAGGTTTTATAGAAATTGCCATCATCAGCTACATGTTTTTAGGAGTCCATTCTTTCAGGGTAAGTTGAAGACTCCCATGCAAGAGTATTACAGTGAGGGAAAACTAAACCTTGGTCACTGTCACAGATGTTCCAGCCTGGTGCAAAAAGAAAGATGCTATGATAGTCTCTGATCATATCCAATAAGGGGGTAACAAACACGCATCTAATAGAGAAAGGTTCCCAAAAACCAGCTAATGACCAATTCCATTAGCTCAGCATGGCTTCAGGAGTTTTTAACAGTCAGACTGGGGGTTGAGTTTTCCCCAGCATTCAAAAGTCAAAAAGCTGATGGTTTTGCCCTTCCTTTCTGACTCCACCTGCTCTTTTGAAGACAGCAGCAGTCTGTCATCTTTTTCACAAATTATGGTGTGCTCCCTCCTTAAAATAGCACCACTCCTAACCTGTATTTGGATAATGCAAGACAATGAGAGGCTTGAGATGTTTCCTGGTTGATCTCAAAGCGCCAGTGACACCAGAAAGGGAGCTGAGAGCCACCACTGCCTGACAGCAACAACAGAGGTGCAGAAAAACTGACAGAAATCAGCATCCTCCACTATGGAAAAAACAGCTCAGCTTGGTGACTTCACTGGGGTGAGAGCATCCACAGTGGTACAGGCAGGTCAGAGGGCAGGGACGTGTACAAACTCCACTTTGCCAGGCTCAGCATGGGAAAATGGCACTCCAGATCAGCCTGCTCTGTGTCAGCTTCCACAGCAATTCCCACTGCAGCTCAGAGAAATGTTTGTTAGCCAGAAATCCAAACTGAACTACCGCAAACAGCAGTGCTGACCTCCTGGACCTAACTGGTGCTTCACACCTTCACTTGCTGCAGCTGTACCAACTCTAAGGGAATTTACACATTAGTGCATGAGAAAGGAAAAGGAGGTCAGCTGGCTTTGAAAAAAAAAAAACAACCTGAACCTTGGGAGCCAGTTTGTTAAACTGAGCCTACAGAAATGTGAAAGAACAAAGATCTCAACTGGCTTCGGTTTATGAAGCGAGCTCCTGGAGCCTGTGCATTTGCCATCACTTTCCTGCCTCTCAGCAACTCCTTCCCTTGTAACTGATGCTAAATGCATCTTGAATTAAAGAGAAATAATAACTTTCAGGCACTGATGACCACGAAATCAATCCTTCAGGTTTTGCTGTATATTAATAGGAGCAGTTCCTTCTCCATTCCAATCATAGAATCATAGAATGGTAAGGTTGGAAGGGAGCACAAAGATCATCCAGTTCCAACCCCCTGGCATAGGCAGGGACACCTCCCACTAGTACAGGTCACTCAAGGCCTCGTCCAACCTGGCCCTGAACACCTCCAGGGAGGTTGTGGAGCACAGAATCACCCAACGTGATCTTTGATCATGTTGGGTGCTTCTGTGCTCCACACCCTCCCTGGGCAACCTGTGCCAGTGTCTCACCACCCTCACTGCAAACAACTTCCTCCTAACATCCACTTTCAATCTCCTCTCTGCCAGTTCAAACCCATTGCCCCTTGTCCTGTCATTTCAAGACCTTATCAATAGTCCCTCCTCAGCCTTCCTGTAGCCCCCTTCAGATACTGGAAGGCCACTCCAAGGTCCTCCCTTATCACAGACAAAAGGTGAATCATATCTTGAAGATAACAAAACCCTACCTGTGTATCATAGAATCATAGAATAGTTAAGGTTGGAAGTGACCTCAAAGATCATCCAGTTCCAACCCCCTGGCATAGACAGGGACACTTCCCACTAGCACAGGTCACTCAAGGCCTCCTCCAACCTGACCTTGAATGCCTCCAGGGAAGGAGTAGCCACAGCCTCCCTGGGCAACCTGTGCCACCAAATCTATGCATGATGATTTTACAGCATCCCTTCAGCATATGCACCAACTCTGGTTATGAATGTTTCTAGGATAAACACTCCCTTCCTATAATGATCTCAGCACCACTAGTTACAGTAGATAGAATTAAAATAATAAATAAATAAAAAAAAATGTTCAAACCACAAGGAATGCTTAGAGAGAAACTCTGAGGTATTCTCTGGAGTACATTTGTTGGGTTTTGTTGGGTTTGTGCACAAACTCCACTTTGCCAGGCTCAGCATGGGAAAAAGGCAGTCCAGATCAGCCTGCTCTGTGTCAGCTTCCATAGTAATTCCCACTGCAGTATGCACCATCAAAGAAAGGTTATTCCAAAACACTGCCCAAGAGTTTAAGCTGATAAACTAATTCCTAAGATTCTGTTGAGCATCAATGGGATAACAGAGCAACACACTGAATAGAAGCAGTGTCAGCCACCCAAGTTGTTTGGGCTCTGAGAGGTGCATCTCTGCTTCCTGCTTCAAGCCTGCAGGTCTCCATGGATTGCCCTTGCCACCAGGCACAAAATTTCCCACAAACAAATAAAAAGATGGATATTTGATCAGTTTTAGGGCTAAGGATGTGTTCACCTTTCAACAGGCTAAACCATGATTTGCTTATGCAGCTCTCAATGAAGTGTGGAAAATGTTTTCTTCAAAATGTGCTGCAAGAGAGGAGAATTAAAACTTGTTTGCAGTTTATTCTGTAACAAAACAGCTGCTCCCAACTGGGGGAACTGAATTACAGACCTCAGTTGGTATCTTTGCTATAAACATCTCCAAGAACATGCACTTCTGCTTGTTCTGAAGGGGATTTTCCATCCAGAGGCTGAGCACAGAAGGGCATTGAAGATTTAAAAAAAAAAAACCAAAATGAAACACCAAGACAGTAGAATTTCTTCATTTTCAAACCCTGCCCCTTCATTTTTCATCTATTAAGAGGGAGCCTTCCCATAAAGATCATGCTCAGGAAATGCTGAGCATTAAAGCTGTATGAAACTGGCTGGATCTGTGGCTTTGGCCAAGCTAACCTCCACACAAGGCAGGTCAACATTGATGTTAAGGTTAAACTGCTCAGGCTTTTGCCACTTGAGTTTGGAACTTGTTCTGCTTGTTCTGAGGGGGGTTTTCCATCCAGAGGCTGAGCACAGAAGGGCATTGAAGACTTGAAAAAAAAACAACAACAAAAAAAACCCTAAACACCAAGACAGTAGAATTTCTTCATTTTCAAACCCTGCCCCTTCATTTTTTGTCTGTCAAGAGGGAGCCTTCCCATAAAGATCATGCTCAGGAAATGCTGAGCATTAAAACTGTATGAAACTGGCTGGATCCATGGCCTTGGCCAAGCCAACCTGCACACAAGGCAGGTCAACCTTAAGGCTAAACTGCTCAGGCTTTTGCCACCTGAGTTTTGGAACTTGCCAAAGGTTACAAATCCACAGCCTTTGCAGGTGAGCTATTTGCTTCCTTATTTCAGCACAGGGAAGTTTTTGCTTTCTCTTCTGCAGCTTGAGCCCAGTTCCCTCAAGCAGAGTGGAGGTGAGAGGAATAATAATTTCCCTGGAGCTGCAGGCTCCTTCCCCTTGTAACCATTCCTGTTAGTGCCTATCACATTCTCTCTTAGCTGTCTCTAGATATTTACATTAACACTCACCAGCCACTGCTGAGGTATTTCTGGCAGAGGCATCTGAGGAGGTGCTGGCAAACTGTTGGTGACTTCTTGCTTCTGTACATGTTCTTTTACTTCAAAACCTGTGGAAGAGCAACAGGCACCACTTCAAGCTTTTGTGGATGCAGCCAGGACATTTTTTTCCACACGTGGCCACCGTGTTCAACTGTCACACACCAAAATCTGGCAGCAGTGCTGCTCACAGCCTACCCCCTGAGCACAGTTACCCAGGCGGGACTGGAAGAATGCTGGGAATTCAGGAATTTAATCAAGCAGAACAAGCACATACTTACCCTATATGATAATGACATATATGCTCTTTGGATCAACAAATACCAGACACTGAAAACATTTACAGGAAATCACTCTGCACTGTCCATCCATCTAGAAATGAAAGACTTGAACAGCTAAAACTCCAACCCGCTACCAGGCATCTACCACGCAGACAGAACCACTCACGGGGAGGAGATGCCACCCTAGGGAGCATACAGGGTCTGCAGCCACAGGAGATGAGCAGTGGATGGTCCCACAGCACATTTTGGGTGGGCAAGGTCATCAAAAGAGTCCAAAATCATAGAATCACAGAATGCCGGGTTGGAAGGGACCTCAAGGATCATCTGGTCCAACCTTCCTGGATAACAGTAGAGCTGAAATGAGCTGACCCAGCACCCTGCCAAGCTGAATCTTAAAACTGTCCAATGGAGGGGAACTTTCATGGCACAGGAGTGGGGAAAAGACCACAAGAGATCTTGCTTGCCCCTCTCAGTGGCAGCAATGGTAGGAGCTATTTCATCAAGCCCACAGGGCTCACTGCTGCCACCACCACCTCTGACCACAGAGCTGTTTTCCCACCATTTCCTTCTCTCTGTTTTTTTTTTTTTTTTGTTGTTTTTTTAAATAACCCCATAATTTCCCAGATTAATTTGAAAAGGGAAAAGGAGCTGTAAAAGCTGCTTGGAGGGTCCTTTTCATCACTATCACATAGAATCATAGAATGGTAAGGTTGGAAGGGACCTCAAAGATCATCCAGTTCCAACCCCCTGCCATAGGCAGGGACACCTCCCACTAGAACAGGTCACTCAAGGCCTCGTCCAACCTGGCCTTGAACACCTCCAGGGAGGTTGCGGAGCACAGAATGCGATCAAAGATCACATTGGGTGTTTCTGTGCTCCACAACCTCCCTGGGCAACCTGTGCCAGTGCCTCACCATCCTCACTGCAAACAACTTCTTCCTAACATCCAGTTTCAATCTCCCCTCTGCCAGTTTAAACCCATTGCCCCTTGTCTTGTCATTACAAGACCTTGTCAATAGTCCCTCCCCAGCCTTTCTGTAGCCCCCTTCAGATACTGGAAGGCTACTCTAAGGTCTCCTGGAAGCCTTCTCTTCTCCAGGCTGCAGAGCCCCAACTCTCTCAGCCTGTCCTCATAGGAGAGCTGCTGCAGTCCTCTAAGCATCTTCATGGCGTCCTCTGGACCCACTCGACATTCTTACTCTCAAGAGAGGAGAGGAGTGATCCCTCTGTTGGAGGTTCTGGCACAGTGATTTGAATCAAAGCTGAACTCACTTCACAGACCAGAACAGTGTTTATTTTCCTGAATATCAAAAGGGAGATTAAGGTGCAGCCCCTCCACGTTCTGGCACAAATTCAGCCCATGGATTGTACCCTGCTTACTCCTCGACTGCATTGAGCTCCCAGTGTTTAGTTTAGCCTTTAAAATACATATTTACATAGTCAAATGGATGTCTTTTGGTCAGGATCATGTAATTCTCAAAAATGATGAAATGTTTCTTGTCATAATATCCCAGTCCCAGTGGCTGTGAAGTCATGGACTAAAAAGCAACACTGATAAAATAAACTGTCTCTAAGGGCCACAGATTCTTCTTTCCTCGTACAAATCAAGAGGGGGATTAGTCTTGGGAAACATTCCAAGATTGGTTTTGGTTTTTGTCATTTGTTCCTCTTTATGTAAGAGGAATCCACATTATCACTGCTACCCATATCCAAGTCTCCCATGTTTTCTAGAACAACCAGGAGTCCAATGTGCATGGCTTTTTAGAATCATAGAATGGTAAGGTTGGAAGGGACCTCAAAGATCATCCAATTCCACCTCCCTGCCATAGGCAGGGACACCTCCCACTAGTACAGGTCACTCAAGCCCTCCTCCAACCTGGCCTTGAATACCTCCCGGCAGGGAGCAGTCACAACATCCCTGGGCAACCTGTGTCACTGTCTCACCACCCTCACTGCAAACAACTTCCTCCTAACATCAAGTTTCAGTCTCCTCTCTGCCAGTTTAAACCCATTGCCCCTTGTCCTGTCATTTCAAGACCTTGTAAATAATCCCTCCCCAGCCTTCCTGTAGCCTTCTTCAGATACTGGAAGGCTGAAAAACAATACCACAATTACAATATTCCAAGTGAATTCTCCTGACTCTGTAAACCTGCTTTTTTCCCTCCATTTTAAACTGTGTGCTTCACTAAGGACCTGCTCCAAGGTGTATCTTCTCCTACCAAATGAGCAGCAAGGTGAGCACCTCTGGCACAGCCCCTGTGAGGAGAGCAGGCAATGCTGGCAGCCCTGTGCAGTGACTCTGTCCAGCAAAGCCCTTACTCCAAAATAAACTGGTGGTTGTCTTTGGTTTGCAGAAGAAGGGCTGAGTTTCAGGCAGAAATGCCAAGTGTTTTTCTTCAGCCCAACGATCCATTGGGCATGCTGTTGGGGAAGGGGTAATTAGGTACTGCGAGACGATATTATAAAAATATTAATATATAATTTATTAATATTAAATAAT
>WBNM01027453.1:32775-57622 GCA_013399055.1 Ramphastos sulfuratus | reverse complement strand
TACCCTTTTTTGGGCAGATCACGGGCCCTGCACAAGGCAGTCGTGTGCACACTGTTTACCGCAGGTGATGGACAGACCCCAGACCCCAGACTTAGTGGCGCCAGGTCCTTTGTCCCTTTTCCCGCGGTTGCTCTCCCCAAAACAGAAGGAGAGAGAGCAGAAAAACATGTCTGCATAAGCCAGGACATGTACAAGCTTAATTTGGCCTGTCCAGGCCTACCACGACACATGCCAAGGCTCAGGAAGGAAAACAAGTGTCTGCTTTGGCCAATGGTTCAGAGCCAACCACTGGGTTGGGCGAGGGCAGGTCAAGGCCAGGCAGCTATGACCTGAGGAATGAAGCTGCCTGGCCCAGTTCCCTCTGCTTGATAGCCACTAAAGGAAGGGAACTGTGTGTGCTTGGGTGGGGGAACACAACAAGGCAAAAGAGCCCTGGAGAATTCCTCAAGTAAGAACCTACTGAGTTGAAAGAGCCGTACTAAAAGCCAACCAGCCCATTATAACTATTTCCACACCTTTACAAAGAAAAGCAGCATTCCCCATTTCCAAATGTTACAAAGAACCCAAGCCAGTTCCCAGCTCCCCAGGTCCTTCATTACTGTTCCCCACTGATCTGAAATGGTCTGCTCTAGCAGCTGAAACATCCTGTTGGATTCACACAGTTGATTTTTGCACACAAATACAAAGGGTCTGACCTCAGCACAGTCCTCGGGTCTCTTCAGCTGTGCCGGTGACCCCAGCACTCTCCTGGAGTTGTGTGGGTGGAGTGAAACAACGTTTGGAAAAACAGCCTGGGAAGGGCAGTTGGGCTTAGTCAGAGAGTGCTGAGCGGCTGTGCAGCCTTTACTGCTCTTCATCTTCATGATGAGATGAACAGTTCCAAAGGGATGGGAGGCCTGAATGGCATCACTGACACAAAGAGCAGCAGGGTCAGCTCCAGCAGAGTCCACGACTCTCTGGGTAATTCCACACACACTCGAAGCCTGCAGGGGATGGCAGAGCTCCCAAGGAGGCAGCTCTCCTCCTTCCCTGCCTTGTTCCTGTCCCAGCACCAACCTCTCCTTTGAGCCAGCATAAGCACTTGTGTGGCCTCAGATTGAACCAGACCAAGGAAATGACACTGGTGAGGACTAAACCAGGAAACAGAAAGGCAAATAATGCTTGTGCTAGCAGAAAGAAAGATGCACTACACAATGAGCAAGAATGAGTAGCCTGGGGAGAGAAACTGGATGCCTTTTTCAGAGGCCATGCTGACTATTTAAATTGCAGTTTCATAAAGTAGACTTTAGAGGCATATAAAGCATAGTCCAATGACCTCTTGCTTAAGTGAACTGTGGGATTTCCTTGAATCAATTCTTGTTTGAACCCAAGCATATCTTTTAGCAAAATATTCCATCTTGATGAAATGCCAGCAGTGGCATACAGACCTTACCAAGTTCTTCCATTAGTTAGCTTCAGTGCTCAAAACATTTGCTTTTTTTCCATTTTGAAACAAACACTCAGACATTGCACTTACTCTTGGGTAAGTCTGAGAGCTTATACTCAGTCATCCCTTTCTACATCAAGAGTAATTAGGATACCTCATTTTGGATCATTTGAAGGCTTGTTTCTGGATCCTTTAATCACTTCTACTTTTCTCTGAAACGTCTGAGCTTGAATGTAAGAGCTAAAAGTGGGCAAAATGTTCCACTAACAACTGCACTGAGCTAAGCCCTACCACTTAGTATATGGATCTCATATAGATCTTATTCATGGATGGATCCCATAATGGATTTTATGAAAGATCCTGTAATAGGTTTTACAACCTACCTGGTATGTGCTGAAATGCAGAAAGTTCTGATCTTTTTATCCTTGGCCACATCTACATTCATAGATTAAGCATATCTAGGAAGGTGCTCTGGTATGGAGAAATTGGTATCCATATGGTTAAAATCTCTCACCCTTCAAAACCACAGTGGAGGGTGATGATTTTGAACTGTCTGTTGGGAACAGATCTTTGCCTGTATTAACTCCCAAATCACGCCTAGGAAGTGATGGAAGAGACAAATCAACTCAGGCCAAACCTATTCCAAGCACCACTCCAGAATTTAACAGCACAGCTAAGTGAGTTCCAAGGTCCAGAAACACACTCACCACTCTTGAATTTCCTACCAGAGCTTTTGTGTCCTGCAGCACCATCCCCAAGCCAGAATGAAAGGACATGACAACCTTCCCCTGTGTTTGCAAAGTTGGGAACAGAATGTCATCTGCCTTCTGGAGGAAGCCAAATGTTTCTTCTTAATAAATCTAGTTGAAAAGATTACCAAAAGAACATGCAGAGTCAAGTCAGAGGAGTACTGCCAAGGTTATTTTGAACTACTGTAAAATACAGCTCAGCTGTCTCTAAACATAGCAAACTGCAGGTCCACACCTGCAGATTTTGGGTTGGGGGAGTTGAGTGTATTTGGATAAGCTTTTGGAGCATGCAGCCACCTTCCACAATATGTGAAACTGCTGCCTGCCTCCTTCACTCAGTAGTAAAGGAAAAATAGTGATGGGTCTAAGAATGTCAAAGTGGAAAGGAGGAAATGGAAATGGCTGGGGAAGGATTATTTACAAGGTCTTGCAATGACAGGACAAGGGGCAATGGGTTTAAACTGGCAGAGGGGAGATTTAGACTGGATGTTAGGAAGTTCTTTACAGAAGGGTGGTGAGACACTGGCACAGGTTGCCCAGGGAGGTTGTGGCTGCTCCCTCCCTGGAGGTGTTCAAGGCCAGGTTGGAGGAGGCCTTGAGTGACCTGTACTAGTGGGAGGTGTCCTTGCTTATGGCACGGGGTTGGAACTGGATGATCCTTGAAGTCCCTTCCAACCTCACCGTTCTATGATTCTATGACAAACATTATCACAGGATCGGTGGTTAGTGATTAGTGGTTGGAAGGGACCTCCATAAATCATTTTCATGTTGATCTCCTTGGACTTGAATCCTGTGGCAAATGTCTCTCCTGAAAGGAGTAAACACTGCATGAGCAAGTCTGGATCTTTTTAGCACTGGAGGAGAAATAAACCATGAGAAATGGAGCTGCTCACAATGTGACATTTTTCTTCAATAGACGCTGGTATTTTTCAGCACTCTAAACCCTGAGGGTTTGCACTGCCAGTATTTGTGTCACATGTAGGAGAGAGACAGCTCCTACAGCCCAGATGCCACTTCAAACACAAAGGTATTGTAAGGAAATCCTGCAGTTCTGGTTTAGAAAAAATACTGCTAAATGTTCTTCATGTAAGCTCTCTGGGAAGGCTGCTGTACACAGTGGATCACTGCTACTGCATTCAGCTCCATAACCCTGACAGAGATAAAAACAAGTGTGCAATCAAAATGGTTTTACAGAGGAAGAGAAGGGGGAAAGTGAATATAACTCTAATTGCAAAGTTAAACCCAAACGTGATGACAGCAATTTCCCAGCTCTGGCTTGGCACTCGGGTATCTGCCATACAGCAGAGCCCACTTCAGTATGAAGCCTTTTGATGGCTTTGGGTCAGTGAACAGAGGTGAGCATGCAGCACCCACACATCCCTAAAGTGGTGCTGTGGCCAGCACTCCGTGATGCAGCATTACTTTTCCATCAGAACTCATAAATAGCATTGCTGCCACAAAGGAAATGAAGCAACCACTCTATCTGCAGAAGAGAAAACGTTCTATCTAGCACTTTATTTTGTGGCTGGATTCCTCCATGTGTATCCAAGAAACTTGCAGGATCCCTGTTGCTGTATTTTACTGCTCAGCATGAAGGAAAGCATTCAAGAGAGTTAACACTTTGGCTTCACCCTGGCTGTCTTGCTTCAATTTAGGGCTTGGCTGTAGCTCTTCGCAGAGCATTCTGCCTGGAAGAAAACCCACCCTGACACTGACCTTTTGATGCCTGTATCCTCAGGAGAATGTTTGTTATTACTGCCTTCTTCTCCCTGACAGTAGAAGTTAGATACTCGTGGTCCAGAAGTTCAAGAAACAGGCGCAGCTCAACTATTAACTCTTCCATGGCTGTAAGACACAAAAAAAAAAAAAAAAAAAAGAGAATTACTTAGTCCACATTTTCAGGAAATGTGTTTCTTAACAGCTTTTGACAACATACAGGCAGAAAGAGGGTATCCAAAGTGACAGCAAAACTGACCACACCACAATGGAGCTCATAAAAACACATCTCATGGCTACAGGTCATTTTTTTTGGCCATCACATCTGTAGCTGTCTGAGCTGTCTACAAGCCTGTCAGCAACCCAAACTATTTCACAACGACCCTGTTCCTTCCAGGGATGATCACATACATTATGGAACCATATCACAGATACCTACAGCATACAGTTCTCTGAAGCTAAAGGTGTGGGTCCAGATTTGCAAAGTGTAAGTGATCACAAGACTCAAGGAGAGGAAAAAAAGAGGAGCCAGGATCTAATAAAAATAATTAGCCCTTGGGTGGTTTAAATCACAGAATCATAGAGTGTCAGGGACTGGAAGGGACCACAAAAACTCATCCAGTCCAACCCCCCTGCCAGAGCAGGATCACCTAGACCAGATCACACAGGAATGCATCCAGGTGGGTTTTGAATATCTCCAGAGAGGGAGACTCCACAACCCCCCTGGGCAGCCTGTGACAGTGCTCTGTTAGCCTCACAGGGGAAAAATTCCTCTTTGTGTTTAAATAAAACTTCCTATGCCTCAGCTTCCACCCATTGCCCCTTGTCCTGTCACTGAGCATCAGCCTTTAGAAATAAGACCTATATTGCTTTAAGTGTAGAGAGCATCCTTGCAACATAAGATGTATTGCTGTTAGTATCATCTGCATTTTAAATATGGAATGCATGAATTTTTGAATATTTACTCATTTTAAAGCATGCACCTCAAAAGCTCTCATCCCTATAGGCTCTAGGCAGTCAGTGTGAAATCTGCTCTGGATGTAACAGAGGCAATGTGCAGTTTTCAAGTAGCTCTACAACCACATACATGACTGTCAGTAATTGCACGTGTTACTGCACTGACATTTCTCTGCAGTGGCATGTTTTGTGGATTCTGTAAGGCAGCAGACTGTAAATAGGGAGCTCTCCTGTCTCCTCTTCACCCAAAACTACCCTGTGCCACAGAAACTTTTTCCCTTTGCTGAGAACCTTCACATCTGGGAAGGAAGAGGCTGAAAGCATCAGATACCATTGATGTGCAGAGCTGGTTTCAGTTATTAAAAATTCTAAGATCCTTGTACTCAGGAGCTTATAACCTAACATAAACAGATAAGTCTGTAAAATGAGAAATGAAAACAGAGCAGGAGGGAGTTTGAGGCAAAGAGACAGGGGAGCAAGAGAAGAGGAGATAGGAAACCACTGCTGGAGAGACTCCTGGGAGCTGGCATCAGCTCAAATCTCTCCTGAGGCCTCATCCCACAAACACACGGTGTTTCTCTGTGTCTTTGAAGAAAATCTCCATTGGAGTCACTCATGACCACAGTCACCACAGGCCACTGACCTACAGGGTCCAGGCCACCTAAGTCACTGGGAGCAGTAACTGCCCCCAGCAGAGCATTTACAGAAAAGCCTTGGTTAGGACTGATAAAGGAGGAAAAGATGAAGCTGGTATCAGTGAGACAATGCTTGAAAAATCTCAACCCCACCATCTTAGCAATACATTCACTCTGAGTCACAGCAGATCAAAGGAGGTTCTCCTTCCCCTCTGATCTGCCCTGGTGAGACCTCATCTTGAGTCCTGTGTTCAGTTTTGGGCTCCCCAGTTTAAGAGGGACAGGGATCTGCTGCAGAGAGTCCAGCAGAGGGCTACGAGGATGATGAGGAGACTGGAGCACTGCCTGAGGAGAGGCTGAGGGACCTGGGGCTGCTTAGTCTGGAGAAGAGAAGATTGAGAGGGGATTGAATCAGTGTTTATAAATATCTGAGGGATGGGGGTTGGGGGGGGCAGGCTCTGTAACAGGACAAGGAGCAATGGATGGAAGCTGCAGCACAGGAGGTTCCACCTCAACACAAGGGGGAACTTCTTTACTGGAAGGGTCCCAGAGCACTGGCACAGGCTGCCCAGAGAGACTGTGGAGTCTCCTTCTCTGGAGCCTTTCAAGGTCTGTCTGGATGTGGTCCTGTGTGACCTGAGCTAGATTCCATGGTCCTGCTGTGGCAGAGGGGTTGGACCCAATGATCTCTTTGTGTCCCTTCCACCCTCTGACACCCTGTGAGCCTGTGAATCGCATTGACTTGTGGCTTGGTGTCCAGCAAATATCAAAGAGCACATCATGCAGGCACCCAGGGTGTGCGACTTGCGCTTCCTGCCCCTGTAAGCTGGCAGGGACCTGCCTGACTTCCAGCAGGCAGTTGCAAATGCCAGTTAAAAATTTCAGTGTGACAAGAGAATGCAAAACTAGCATCTGTCTTAAAATGCTAGGCACCAATATGCACTGTTCCTCATATTGTTCTACCATGACTAAGCTGGGGCTGTTCTGTGTGAGAGTCAACAGCATCACAAACATCAGAATGTGAAGGAAGGAAGTTTGAAATTTCACTTTATACAGAATGAAATGATAATAAACATCCAAAAAGACAGGAGGGAAATGCTGCTCCCAGCTAGTAAGAAACACTCTTTCCATGCATCTTCCAAATGCTCAGTAACAAATTGAAAACTCTTTTTTTTCCAAGATGGTAACAAATAAACTTGTACATTCTTGGGGCGAAAAGAAGCTTGCCTGTTGTCAGCCCTTGGCTTATTTTCTGGAGAAAGAATCTTTTCCTTCCTAGAAATGCAATGATGTGCTCACAAAAGTTAATGGAACCAAATAATAGCAAATAAATGCATACTTGGAGGGAGCTGCTGAAACATTGCTGCTGAAACAGACTGCAAATGAGAGGGTGATGCAAGTCCCAAAGAAAAACATACTCCCCCAGTGAAAGATTACCCTTGGAAATCTGACATCACCACAAAATAAGAATAATAATCAGAAGGCTCAAAAAAAAAAAAGGNNNNGAGGGGGGGGGGGGGGGGGAGGGGCAGTGGAAAGAGCCAATTTATTTGACAGCTTTGGCTGTAGTCTTATTGCCAGAGGAATTACTGGTAAGTGGCAGGTGGTGAAAGGCAGGGTGGAGCCCAGGGATGGTAATCACAACAGTAAGCAGATTTCAGCTGGAGCGAGGAGCAGGATCCCATTCCACATTAAACGATGAGAAGTCCACTCTATGCTCAATAGGAATTATAGGCCCCTGATGGGCTGCTGCAATTGCCATGCACAAATAAAAAAACAATGATACATCCAGAAGGGCTTCCAAGATTGGCTCTCTAGAGCTTTAGAGTTTTTCAAATGACTGCACATAAAATGTATGTGCACAAGCCAGCAACGGAATACACCAAGGTAAAAACCATCGGAGGGAGGCAATTACATCACACCAGTTTTTCTTCCAAACCAGAACTAAAACCAACTGGGATTGAAAGAGCATGATGATGCAATTCCTCAACATCTACAGTTATGGGAAGGAGCCTATAACCATTTCTTAGAAGAACAAAAAGTTTTCACTTCCAAATGATTAAAAAAAAAACCAAAAATAACAGGAGCAGGGCTTTATCCCACACAATTTCAAGGCTGCTTCACCCACAAGACATGGATGAGCTGATTAAAAAAAGGTTCAGATTGCTTTTTGGTCACCCTTAATCTTGTCATACCACAAATGACCCCAAAGTGTGTCCCAGTTGACCGGAACCTTTAATGAAAAGAAATACACAAGTGCAGGAAGGATGACAGGAAGTATTTGTATTGATTATTGGCTTGTCCATACAATAGAAGCCCCAAACAAAGCAAATGCACTCCATGCTTGTTCTTCTAGTGTCAGTCCATGGAGAGAAGGATGTCTGTAAATGAACCTAACTCAGAAATTTAAGGGAACATTGAAACTGGATGTTAGGAGGAAGTTGTTTGCAGTGAGGGTGGTGAGACACTGGCACAGGTTGCCCAGGGAGGTTGTGGCTGCTCCCTCCCTGGAGGTGTTCAAGGCCAGGTTGGACAAGGCCTTGAGTGCCCTGTGCTAGTGGGAGGTGTCCCTGCCTATGGCAGGGGGTTGGAACTGGATGAGCTTTGAGGTCCCTTCCAACCTCACCATTCTATGATTCTATGATTCTATGAAATAGGAATTCGAATTGAGCTTCACATTTTTAGAAGATCCTCTTGATTAGTCCCTTGCACATTGATGAATCAAATTCTTCTGAGCTTACATCTTCTGTTCTCTGTTTAGCTTATGGATTACAGATGTTGAAGGTCAGAACAGACCATGCCAGTGAGATCCACTAGAAGAAATTACCTAATCTGACCTGCTGTACAGTACAGGCCAAAGTGCACTACTCTATCCAGCCATCTGCCACTCTGCCTATCCAGTGATGGTGCTAGTGGAGAGACCTGTACTTACCTAAAGCATGTGTGTGCAGCTCTGAAGCCCTCAACACAGGAGTGTGAAGAGCTGTCTGCAGTTCTAAGCCTTCATATTCTGCTAGCACTATGATATTTTGGGACTTTTCTTCAGACAAAAAGGTTAAAGCTGGTGATGGCTGCTTGGCTGACTGAAGTTTATTCCGTTTCTACCTCTGATTAAAGCCTACAGAGATCCAGTGTGTAAAAACTCTCCCACTCTGCTGAAAGAGCCTCACTGGCACGTGGGTACCCAAGCAACACTGGAGAGCCTCACTGGCATGTGGGTACCCAAGCAACACTGGAGAACCCAGTTTTGAATCAAGCCCCAAGTGAGAACTCCATGCTTCTACCCATTGCTATGGGAAGTGTCACCCTCCTCAGCTCAGGATGTCGTCATTTGAATATGTTATTAAAAAGCTCCTAACAGAACAATGCTGAGGAAAGCAAGCCTGGTTTTTGTAAAGATATAAATACCAGAGACACTATGAAGAATACAGAACCACAAGAAGACAAAAATCTGTATGAAGAGAAGCACAAGATGACTCTGACTCGCTCCTACTCGATTCTGTATTGCAGTTACAAATTCCAGCAATGAATGAAAGAAGTTCCTTCCATGCCTGCATTCTCATCATCTGGGAAAAGAATTTCACTGAGATATGCAGGAAATCTGAAAGCAGGCAGAGCCAGCATATTTAGCACAAAGAAACATTTTGCCTTCTCCCAATACGTTCCCAGAAACTAGAGTACACCTTTGTAAACTGTATCAGAATTCCATCCAGCAGAATATGAAAAGTCATCCTGAAGGACAGGGTGAAAAGATTGGGCATGACACTAGGAGAGCTTTGTCTTGCACTGGCCTTCCTTGCTGTCCTAGCAGCAACAGTGCAGAGGGAGTGATGAACTCTGCCAATGCTCCAGACGCTGAAGGTGATCAGCTTGGGAGTACAGGGCATGAGAGGAAGGAGTGGTACACTCGTGGGAAAGGGAGGTGAGCCCTGAAGAGCAGGAGAAGGATTAGCATGGATTGAGTAAAAGACACACAAGGATTGCCATCAGAGTGTTTTAACATCATTATATTTAAACCTCTCTCAAACTCCCAACAATCACCTTTTGTTCAAAATTTGGAGCTCCCCAGATTGTCACAAACTCTCTTTCCAGACAGCTTGGGGCAAGAGAGGCAAAACACAGCTACTAAAAACTCCTCCTGTCTCATACATATTTATGATGAGCCTCAACGTGTGTCAAGGGATTACTGCAGCTACAACTCACGTGTAGCCCTCTTTTTATTTCTTCCCTCTGCTTTTCCAAGGAGTTGGCTTTTACAAAACTGCCTCTCCCCAAAAGCTATCAGAGCTCCAAATGCTGCTGTTGCAATACTTAGGTGATAAAACAAGAGGTGGGAAAGCATTAAGGAATGTTTGGACAAGAAAAAAGCCGCCAAAAATCCTACTCAGTCAGCTACAGGCATGCAATGAGTGACAGCAATGCACCAGTGCAATCCATTAGCCTAAGGTAGGTGGATAAAGAGTTTGGCTTTTGAAGTCCAGACCAGTGTTTAAGCACTGTCACAGATTTTGGGAAGGAATGACTCCTTCCAAGCAGCTTCACAAAGTCATGGAAAATAAAGGAAGAAAGAAAAAAAAAAAAAAAAAGGAAAGAAAGACAAACTATAGAAAGAAAACCAAGCAAAAGTCAAGAAGAAAATAGTATTGCAAACAGTATTGCAGGCATTTATTGAACTCATGTTAGCCAAAAATAATGAAGAAATGCTGATAACTCACTTCAGAAACTCACAGTGGACTTTATCAAGTAGTTGAAGGCTTTCCACAGGAGGTTTCTTTTGTTCCTCAAATAAATGTACCATAACTTGTCCAGCAAATGGACATGGATCTCACTCCAGCTGTGAGCCCAGCAGCCTGGTCCAGAGTCTCATCCTCCTGCCTGTGCTCACTGTGGTCACTCAGGTTGAGTTTTCTTTTCAGACTCCCACTACCCTACTAGGGCAGAAAGTGGAGCTTTTTTGGATTTAACCATCTCCAAATGTATCAGCTGACATCATCTTGTCAAGACAAGACATTCCAGGGCTTGCTTGCTGGCTCCTGCATTAGCTCAGCTCCTCCATTACTCCAAACCACAAAAGATAAGCAGCCACTACAACATTAATAAACCGGCTCCGATTCCACAAAAGAAAAGCACTTCCCTCATGATGCAAAAAGGAGACAAAAAATCTGTGGTAGGAGGTCAAAGCCTGCCCCAGACTCCCAAGTCCCAGGAGGAGATGAGGCTCAGTTAAGGCTGACACACACAGCAGCAGATAAACCTGTGGGTGTAAAGAGACAGCAAAGCGTCGCGGTGCCTCTTGTGAGCCCTTCGCTCGGGTCCTCAGCTGCACATAGATTCCTTTTTAGGGTAGGATTTCTCTCCAAGTTATGAATAATTACATATCCAGCAGAAATGTGAGACAGCAAACTAATGAGCTTAATGGCATGGAGAAACAGAATAGCAAAATAATGACAAAGAGCTACAAATATGGCAGTGGTTAAGAACTACAAACATGGCAAGCTGTAACCTGGTCTTTTATTTTGCATTCAGCAGTACAAAGTTTTATTAGCCATGTCAAATATCAAACTTAGAAGTGTTCAAGAAGCCCTGAGTCTGATCACATCAGCCATATGGACAGTGCAATCCAACAGCAGTTTGCACTCTCTGAATCTGGTGCTCTAAGCTTGCAGTTTGCAGCTCCTTTAAAGCCAAAAGTGAAACAGAGCTGCGTTTTATAAGGACAGATCCAGAAATCGCCATCTCTGGAAGTGTTCAAGAAGCCATGGATGTGGTGCTTCAGGGTATGGTTTAATGGTCATGGTAGGTGAGTTACAGTTGGACTTGATGATCTTAAAGGTCTTTACCAACCTCAATGATTCTAAGACAGAGGATCCAGTGCTCTAAGGCAATGTGAGAGCACCTGAAAAATCAGAGGATCCCTTCCTTGCTGCAGTTGTTTGCCTCATTCAAAAATCTGGAGGACACATAAATAGTTGCCCTAAACCCAGCACCTTCTCCCAGTATGCAAGCTTATTCCTGCATAAAGACATAAATGCAATGGAAATTTCATAAAATCCCAGCATCATGATAAATATCATCAAAAAGGCTTCCCAGTTAATTAGTTTGTACCCTCAGACACATTTTCCAGGCCAGAAAATGTGAAGTTATTTCCTTATAGTAGCCTTCAAAAGGCACATCCATGGTGCATCCCTGAAACATTAAATACTGGATACTGCACAAGCTTGCAAAGAAATCTCCATCTTTCTTATACTGCCAACAGTTATTCTGCAGCCTTGTGATGAACTGGCTATAGAAAGATGAAGTGCAAGGCTGGACACCAAAGTGGACTACAGCACTTAGTTTTGTTTGCTGAGATGTTTTGCTAGAGTACAAAACTCTATCAGGAACCTTTGCCTAGAATAAAAAAAAAAACCCAATCGAATCAAAATCTGACTTTATTTAACTACTGTTTCTGGATTCTTTTTAATATATGATCTGCCTCAATACAAACTTGGACTTAAAACTGAATTTCCTTCATCAAACAAAATAAACATTCATCTATCTTTAGACTCTAACCACACAGAGTTAAATAAACAAAGAAGCTAATTCCCCTCACGACAAAACAGAAACAAACAAACAGCTTATTAAAAACCTTTGGGTCCTTATCTGGTGTAGTTCTCATGGTTTCAGTGATGCTTAACCAATTCCCTGCAAACTGGGATCTGCAGCTAAAACTTTTGTGCCATGGAGATTTCCTCTTAATTCTAGATGTGCTTTGAGTTTAGCATGAAACCAGAAAACATATGTTTGACAAAAAGCAGTCAACTGCTGCCAACACCCTTCTCTCAGGCTGCTCCAGCCACCTTTCCTCTTCTATCTGATCACCCTTGTGCCTCTGTGGAGCACAGTGTGCCAGACAGCCTTACCTACAGGATCTCATGCAGAGCTTACCTCCATGGTTTTCACTTCCCTTGGCTGCTTTCTGTTTTCGGCACATTATCCAGTTTTCCTACATCTGGTTAGGCTGCCCCATATGTTTGGAACAACCTCCCTTCTCCCTGCCAAGCAACCTCCCTCTCCCATGAAATCCCTCTTTCTTTCAGCAGTCCCTTCAACACTAATCCTCACATTCCCTCTTGCCTAACAGTTGTGCCGTGTCTCGTCATGCAGCTGGGTTTTTATCTACCTTTAGGCCAGACCTTGCAAACATTTTTCCCAGGGTAAAAAAAAAAAAACAGAAGTCCAAATCCTTCTGATTGGTTTCACTAACCACCACAAGAGGATGAGTTCAGAGGGGAAAAAAAAAAACAAAACATGCTTTAGTTATTAACATCTCAAAGATAGCAATTTCATTCCTGTGCACCAGGAGCAAAGGAGATGAACAGTTGGTTGGTTGTTCTCCCAGCCAGCATCAGGAGGATGGGAGAACAGGGCAGCTGTACCCTGGCACCAGTACAGGCACTGGCTGTGCCTGCTCCATCCTCCCCCCTTACAGCTGGCCCCTTCTAACAGAGGTGACATTTAAAACCAAACATTACGACTCCATTCAAGAGTATTTCAGAGCTCAGAGGATGTCCAACACATTACCGTTACCAGAGGCTCTCACTCACCCTAAGTTTGGGTGCCTTTTTGGAGGTCTGTGAGCTCATTCACTGCTTGCAAAATGTGCTGCCAATGAACTAAACAGCATAAGCAACACCAGCTTCTCACTGTTACAGCATCTACCTGGCCAAGGAAATGAAAAAACAAATGTGCTTTACAAATATCTTCAGCATATTCTCCCCACGACTCCCTGCTTGTCTCAGCTGATAGGTACCATAAAGGTAAAAATGGACCACTGGATCCAGAACAAAACCCTCTGTTGAAAGCATGCAGCTATGTCTGAGCATACTTCAGCAGTATCACCTGGGCAAGGAAGCCACTTTTTATGCCTAGGAAAATTGCTGCTATGACATTCATTCTCACCAGACTTCTGAGAGGGAATATCCTGACCAACTCGAGCCTCACCAAGGGTTAGATGTGCCATTGATTTCACAGTATCACAGTATAGCAAGGTTGGAAGAGACCTCAAAGATCATCGAGTCCAACCCACTACCACAGACCTCATGCCTCATATTGCTGGCTAAGGTCCTGGGTGGCTTGTTTAGCAATACTTTTTTTTGCCAAAAGGAGCTTCCCAGTTTCTCCTGTAGCCCTGAGGAACAAAGAAGATGCACTGCCAAACGTCCTCCCACTGAGATTTCAAAGGCAAAAACTCAGCACCCCCCCCTCCAACAAAAGCCCCAAACAACAAAGCAGCAGGGATGTGAGTTTATGGCAAGCCTGCATGTTTTCCTGGGTGGACATGCTTTGTTTTTCACAGACTCAGGACCTAACGAGGAAACCACAGACTGCTGCATCTGTTGGTCTCAGTCATTATCAAAAATCTGCTGACTCTACATAAAAGTTGTCCTATTGCATCAGAGCACAAACCAGCCCTGTCACGGCTGCAGCCATGCGCGGACGAGCCCTGGGCAGCATCCTTGGGCAGCCAGGCTGGGGAGGGACCAGCTGGTGCGGCTGGGCAGCCATCGGGTCCCACCAGCTCAGCCACAGCTATTACACAAAGGTAAAAGCTATCAATGGCAAACATTTGCATCCTTGCCTCATCTCACCATCTGCTTCTGCTGCTGCTCACTTGACAATTAATACGGTGGTTGCTTGGATCAGAAGCTAATACTGCATCTGTCTTCCTTAGTGCTACAGATCATGATTAGACTACACAACCATTTTTGCAACTCAAATAGGGTGACAGTGGCCTCTAATCTGACAGGAGCTGTCCTTCATCAAGACAGACAAAAACACTTCATCTGTAGCTTAGACAGTCCTAAAGCATTGGACTGGGGCTTCCTCCTCTTAGCATCCTCCTCTCCCTTCTTCTTCCTCCACACTTTCATCAGAGCTAAGCAGCAAATTATTAAGGTGTAAAACTGTTTCAAAGAACACTGTGCAGAAATATTTGGTATTCTCCTACTTCCACCAGCAAAAGATGGGGAAAACTGCATGTTCTGCAGTTCTGTAAATGCACATAATTGGTGTCACCATCATTTCTCTGCTGTAACATCCAATCAGCCCTACAGACCAAATATATCCATCTTTGAACGTCTAACACTGAACCTTTGGGACAAAACCTCAGCTCCAAACGGCATTTGTCTGACAATTCCCATGAATGGCAATTCCCTCTCAGCATCAACAGCTGCTGAGAAAATCTAAACCTTTAGCACATCTGAAAATCCAAATCAAGCTCTGACTCTCTCCAGATAATCTGACTAATTTTATCCTTTTTTGACAGCGTTGTCTATTTTTGTCCTTGGCTTTTGTAATCAAAATGTGGATCCAAGTTATGTGGATCCCTGGATGCAGTGGCAAGTCCTTAAGGACTCTGTGAAGAAGAAACAAGTTTTCCTTAGACCTTAAAAATACCCTAACCCCTAGATAGGAATTAATCAAGTATCTGTATTAGAAAATTAGAAACAATGCTTCAAAGCAGATTAAAATTTACTATAATGTTAGTAACTTTAGCGATATTCCATTTTCTCACTGCATTTCTACACCACTTTGTAGGTGTCCAGGGCCACAGCCCCCACTGGCAGAAGCTGTCTCTGCACAAGCTGCAGCATGGCTTGGCCAGATGTGCAAATGCTAATAAATACCAGAAAGGAGGAAGATGATGATGGCAGAACCATGTTGATGGTTTTCTAGTTTCCAGCCTCTCCTGGACCGGCAGCGCCAAACTGCCTCAGCTGGCTGGCGAGGAGTCAGCTGCTGACAGCCATCCTGGCAGCGTGCTCAGCCCCTGGGGCCCCTCACCTCATTAGCCTGACATGGAGCAGAAGGATGCTGTGCTGCTGCCAAAGCAGGAGGGGTGGGCTCAGAGGGACACCCCAGTTCACCATCTGATGCTCCACACCAAACTCAAGGTGTTTGGCCTGGCAGGACAATCAGAAGCCATGTCGGGCCCCCACATCCACGTTCCTGGCTTGCACCAGCCTGTAGGACAATGGCTTAGCTAAGTCTAGGAGCAGTGAAGCCAAGCCAGATGATCTTAAATGTCTTTTCGAGCTGAAAAGATCCTATGATTCTACTATTCTGTGCAGCATAGATTAATTAAAATAGCTTGGATTTCACCTTCTGCCCTCCTACACTGAGAAAGAAAAAAATGCTTCAGAAGGAAAATGTTCAACCACACCAATTCATCCACCCCACTGATGCAACCAACTGCTTGCTGCATGTGCCAAGGTGCTGCCTGGCCATATGTGGCTAGTGGCTAGAGAAAGTCTGTGAGGAGCAGCTGAAGGAGCTGGGGTTGTTCAGCCTGGGGATGAGAAGGCTGAGAGGTGACCTCATTGCTCTCTACAATTCCCTAAAAGGAGACAGGACAGGAGATTGGTCTCTTCTCCGAAGTAACTAGAGACTGGACAAGAAGAAATGGCCTCAAGTCGTGCCAAGGAAGGTTTAGGTTGGAGATTAGGAAAAATTTCTTTCCTGCAAGAGTGGTCAGGCATTGGAACAGGTTGCCCAGGGAGGAGTCACCGTCCCTAGAGATGTTCAAGAAACAGTGGATGTGGCACTTTGGGGACACTGTGGTGTTGGGTTGATGGCTGGACTTGATGATCTTAGAGGGTTTTTCCAACCTTAATGATTCTATATATATTTTTTTTTTAGTGTAACTTTCTGACACAAGGACACTGACAAAAAATATTTCACAGGGGACACTGAAACCATAGCCTACTGCATCAGCTTAGCCTGCCAGTCTGAAACAAAAGGAGTACAGAGGGGGGAAACAAGAGGAGAAAACTGTCATCGTCATCAAGCAAACCACATGCACAGCTCTGAAATGTTCATTATAAAATTCCAAGCAGTGGTCTTAACTCTGTGGCACAGAGAGACTATATTTTGAAATAATGAAAGAGCAAGGGTGGAAGGGGCTTGAATCAAAGCCAGCAGGTGTGGTTATTATTTGGAAAATTCTTATACAGTTACTCTGCAGAGTAGTCACTGAGCTTTCAGACTGGAGTGTTCACATCTCCCCTTTATGGAAACAAACACAGAGCACAAAAGCACAGCTTCAGACAGCAGAGTAGAACTTGAGGACTGCAAGCCCCAGCACAGCTCTGTGAGGACTCCACACCCCCATCAGCTCTTTTACCAATTATCTTTCTTTAAGGTAAAAAAGAGCAACAACTAAGTCACTAAGTGAAAAAAAAGCAATTGCCTAAGACACTACAAAAACAGATGGCAAAGCCAGAGATGAATTCAAAGCTCTGAAAACTCAGCCCAGTATCCTGACCTGTTGGGAACACCAGTAGTAGTGAATCATGAGCTCTGGTAGCAGTTTCCCAAAGTGTGCTCTGTGAGGCCATAGTTCAGTGATCCATGCAGCTGATCAATGGAGCACTGCTGTCAGCACAGCTTCAAATTAAAAACTCTAAGGAAGGGAGTCACTGAGCTCTTGACATACATTTTAGGTTCTGTGACAGTGCCTCAAAAACACTGCTTTTGGCAGTTGTCACATTGTCCTGAATATACCTTAATCTGGAGAAGAACATTTTGCCAGGGAGCATCTTGCAAGTCCCACATATTCTGGTCTGCAGCTGAGGACTGCCACAGCAAACATCTCCCCAGATGCAAGTGAGAGATGGACACCTATGAAAGAGTAAGAGAACCAGCACCCTCCATTCAAATGCTGAGGCAGTTTTGCTCCAATAACATCCTCCCCTTACACCTGCAGCATGGCCTGGCACCAGTCAGCCAGCTGAGAAAACAAGGGGGAAGCTAAGTGCAAGGACCAGGCTTGTTGGTTTGTTAATTTGTCTCTCAATACTATGAAACTCTTTTCTTGTCTCAAGTAATTCTATGAAATTATTTTCTTATTTTCATGTTTTCCAATGGCATTCCCCCTGTGTTTTCGTATAGATCACAGAATCACAGAATTGTCAGGGCTGGAAGGGACCTCAAGGATCATTCAGTTCCAACCTCCCTCCCATGGGCAGGGGCACCTCACACTAGATCAGGTTGCTCAGAGCCACATCCAGCCTGACCTTACAGACCTCCAGGAATGAGGCTTCCACCACCTCCCTGGGCAACCTCTTCCAGGGTCTCACCACCCTCATGCTGAAGAACTTCTTCCTAACATCTCCCCACTTCTAGTTTTGTTCCATTTCCCCCAGTCCTATCACTACCCTAAAAAGCACCTCCCCAGCTTTCCTGTAGGCTCCCTTCAGATTCTGGAAGGCCACAATAAGGTCTCCTTGGAGTCTTTTCTCCAGACTGAACAGCCCCAACTCTGTCTGTCTCTGTGCACCTCTTATCAAGCCTCTTTGCTGCCTTTTGTCTTTGGACAGGCTGCAGCCTTACCTCTCTTTCAAACCATGGTTTATTGTTGGGCACTGTTAGTGAGATCAGCCTCCTCAGAAACAAGCATGGATATCATCCAAACCCCTGTAGAGTTCACAATCCAAACATTCCCTCAGCAGAAAATCCTTTCAGCCCTGTCTCCTACCCCCTATTTAGTTTGGCCCTGCAGAAGAATACGCTGTTCTCTTGAACACAGAAGTCTCCTCCACAGCAGGATTCAGGTACATTAGAGCAGGTGAAGTGTCATTTTGATGAGCAGTTATGGAGGTACCTGGTGGGAGTGTAGCTGCTCAGCTATGCTCAGCTATAAGATTCCCCTTTTGTACAATTCCTCTGAACTGAGCAATGATGATTCCCCCCAGTGAAAGACAGCTGTACAGAAGAACAAATTAGATCACTTCCAAGAACCTCTAGGAGCTTCAGAATTGTTTGAATTCAGCCTCACACCCCACTCTGATGGAGTTGTCTTACAGAATCATAGAATGGTAAGGTTAGAAGGGACCTCAAGGATCATCTAGTTCCAACCCCCTGCCATAGGCAGAGACACCTCCCACTAGCACAGGTCACTCAANTCTCCATGGGACAGCAATGTGGCCTTGTGGCCAAGAAGGCCAATGGGATCCTGGGGTGCATTATGAGGAGTGTGGCCACTCACCTCGAAGGAGGCTGTCCTCCCCCTCTCCTCTGCACTGGTAAGACCTCACCTGGAATACTGCATTCAGTTTTGGGCTCCCCACTTCAGGAGGGACAGGGATCTACTGGAGATAGTCCAAGAGAGGGCACAAAGATGATGAAGGGGCTGGAGCCTATGAGGAGAGGCGGAGGGACCTGGGGCTGTTTGGTCTGATGAAGAGAAGACTTAGAGGGTATCTAATCAATGTTTATAAATATCTGAGGGCTGGGGGTTAAGAGGGATAGGACAGGCTCTGCTCAGTTATGCCCTGGGATAGCACAAGGGGTAATGGCTATGAACTACAGCACGAGAGGTTCCAGCTCAACAGAAGGGGGGAATTCTTTACTGTAAGGGTCAAGGAGCATTGGAAGAGGTTGTCCGGAGAGGCTGTGGAGTCTCCTTCTCTGGAGACTTTCAAGGCCTGTCTGGATGTGTTCCTCTGTGACCTGTGCTAGATTCTATGGTCCTGCTCTGGCAGGGGACTGGACTCGATGATCTCTGGAGGTCCCTTCCAACCCCTACCATCCTGTGAGCCTGTGTAATCATTAAAGGTTGGCAAAGACCTCCAAGCTCATCAAGTGCAAATAATTTTGCTACAGCATCCCCTCCCTTCCCAACAAATACCAGTTCACAGTATCACAGTATCACAGTATCACCAAGGTTGGAAGAGACCTCAAAGATCATCAAGTCCAACCCATTACCACAGACCTCGAGACCAGACCATGGCACCAAGTGCCACGTCCAAACCTGCCTTGAACACCTCCAGGGATGGTGACTCCACCACCTCCCTGGGCAGCCCATTCCAGTGGGGAATGACTCTCTCAGTGAAGAACTTTCTCCTCACCTCCAGCCTAAACCTCCCCTGGCACAGCTTGAGACTGTGTCCTCTTGTTCTGGTGCTGGTTGCCTGAGAGAAGAAAGCAACCTCCTCCTGGCCACAACCCTATTTCTTTAACCTGTTGGTTGCTCAGTGTCAGTGTGCTGGAAGTATCTGCTGTTGAGGTCTTTCAAACAGGCCTGGTTTTACCTCAGACAAAAAGATGTCTTGGTCTATTTGAAGGAGGCACTAGAACATTTAATTTCACCTCAGAATAACCCAGTATTAAATGTCAGCAAAGGATGCTCTGGAAACTTACCATGAAGGTTAATAGTAAATACCCACTTCTGGCAGCCTTGTCTATTTGGAAAGGCCTTTCCTTCAGTGTGTTTTTATTACCAAGGAGTTTTCACCTCAATACCCATTTGTTCCTCCTCACATCCTGAAGGAAGTGTGACTTTTCAGGAAAAACGAACTTCGTGCTCAGGCACTTTGCAGTCAGAGCCCAGAGGAATGACTCTGCTAGGAGTCAGTCACTGGAGTTCAATCAAAATCATCTGGCAAAGGAGAGCTCTTTGCTTCCCCTCTAAACTTTTGTTCTGGAGCAGAAATCAATTTCAACTCTGCTCCCAAACAAAGTAAATAACAGACCCTGTAACTTGCACTGCCTCCCTAATTCTAGTGTTTATAATGAACAGAAGTTATTTATTTTCAGAGGGTCAAATATGAACATTCTGGTATTGGTTTTGGCTGCTTTGTGACTTTTGAACAGCAATCATCCCATTCTCAAATGCCTGTTTGCTTTTGGCACTGCAGTACCTTTAGGTACTTTTTGTAAATAGCAAGACACTGAAGACACAAGACACTGCATCATTGTTTTATGTCTCTCTTCAGTAATGAATTGCAGTGATTTGGTTTTTGCCATACCCCAAAACTCCAAAGTTTTTAGCACTTTTAAGAACTGCCCCTCCAATATCAGTTAAAAAACCATTATATATTAACTTGTTTGGGAAACCAGAGCCTCTCCCCTTAATCACAAACACTACAGCTAAAGTCTGGCCTAAGTGATCTGCCAAGTGCTGTGGAGGAGCTGGTGCCAGTTAGGAAGATACTTCAATCCTCTCTGTTCCCAGAACTGGGCTTTATCCAGGGGAGGTTTTTTTTTCCCCCTTTGGCTTGTTTTTTTTATTTTTTCAATCTAATTTGGGGCACTTTGCCTTTGGCTTGGAACATCTTCTAAATAAAATACAAACATTAATTTGAAAATAGTATTAGTGCCAATACCATAAATGTACCACTTTTGTACAGTTTAATGTGAAAAAGCCCTCCATAATAATAACCCCCACTACATCAAAGAGACAATTATCATAAAATACAGATTCCTGAAAAGCCTTCTCTTTCCTTCAGGCACATGGGAAAAGTCCTCTGAACAGATCTGGAGTACCCATAACAAATCCAAAGTTGCAATCATCTGCCTATGGCACATCCAGCCTGAAATGTAGTTCTTCGTTGCTCCATCTCCAGCTGATGCTGGGCTGCAGCACAGAGCTGCTCTACCCTCCTCTTTCTGCTGTGGGTTTCTGGCTTTTCCCTCCATCCAGGACTAGAGTGAGCAGTGGCAGAGTGCCTCATTTCAGTGCAAAAGGAAAGATTCCTTTTCTTTGAGTAAGAGCCACCTCACCCTACAGCTGCACAGCTGTCAGATCTGGTGCATCCATCACGAATCCCAGCAAGGCACTGGTAAAGCAATCCAGCCAGGTGCTGCAGTCTTCAGGGCTGCTGGCTGTCATTTCACAGTGACTCTGCAGCTACTCCCAAATGCTTTTTTGTTCTGCTAATGTCTTAGTCTGAAGTCCAGAATCTCCCTGTACTTGGGTTTAATCACAAACCTCATTTTTCTTTAAAAAGTGCATTCCTCCAATACAGGTTCAATGATGCTGCCCCAAATTTCCTTAGGTAATTCATGACAAGGGACAGTTAAATGCTGTGCCAGAACTAGTTCAGCTGATCACTCTTACTGTAAGAAAATGTTTTGCTAACATGGAGCTGCAGAAAGGAGGCTGAAAGGAAGCAGAGAGAGGCTGAGGTGAGACCTCATTGCTGTCTTCAACTACCCGAAGGGACGTTGTGGAAAGGCTGTTGCTGGTCTCTTCTCACAGGTAATTGGAGACAGAACAAGGGGGAATGGCCTCAAGCTGAGACTGGGGAGGTTTAGATTGGACATTAGGAAAAAGTTTTTCACAGAGAGAGTGGTCAGGGACTGGAATGAGCTGCCCAGGGAGGTGGTGGAGTCATCAACCCTGGATGTGTTTAAGGGTGGTTTGGATGTGGGGCTTGGGGATATGGTTTAAGGTGAATCTTGTAGAGTAGGGTTCTAGGTTGGATAATCCTGATGGGCTTTCCCAACCTCCATGTTTCTGTCATTCTGTGATTCTGTGAAAATTAGGAGCTGTCTTCACAGAACTGATTTCTAATGTTTAATTATCTCCTACTAGCAACTTTGTATTAGACCACTGCCCTCTGGAATCTCTGGTCCTGCTGCAGGCTGCAGCTCCTAGGGCACAAAATAACTCTGCCAGGGGCTGAGCCTCCTTGGGCATTCATAGTGGTTTTCAAGACTCATTCCTCTGTTAAGTGAGGCCCTAGCAGTTGCAGTGACCCGCCAAGGGACGCTGGACATACTGCAACATTCTAACCTCAGGTTCTTCATGGTCTTGCAGCACAGCTGATATTTAAGGTGGCTGATCACACTATGTAGTGGGCAGAGCCCCAACTCTCTCAGCCTGTCCTCATAGCAGAGCTGCTCCAGCCCTTTGAGCATCTTCATGGATCATAGAACCATAGAATGGTAAGGTTGGAAGGAGATCTCAAGGATCATCTAGCTCCAACCTCCTGCCATAGGCAGGGACACCTCCCACTAGCACAGCTTACTCAAGGCCTCGTCCAACCTGGCCTTGAACCCCTCCAGGGAGGGAGCAACACCTCCAGGGATGGATCACTGAGTCCAACCTCTCTGCCAAGGCAGGATCACCTAGGGTAGTGGGAAAGAAGTGGTCAGACTGCCAACATGCCCCTTCAAACCATCCCATCAAACACTGAACACAGTCTGCTTCTCTCAAAGGAGACCAGAGCCAACCTGCTGGCAGTCTGACTTCTACAGACAGGAAGTTATCCAGCAGCTCCTGTGCAGGTCGCCTCTCAGATGCCATATCAGCTGATAGCATGGAGTAAATAAACCAGTACTTCTAGCACACTGATTTTAAACACAGTACTCTGGTAACACTGATGGAGTAACTCCTTGTTTTACTCCTGTCTAGGAGAAGATCCAGGTATATTTGAATCCTCAGGTATATTTGAATCCCCATGTCTGGAGGTGTTTCAAAGAGGCAGAGATGTGGTGTTAAGGGACATGGTTTAGCACCAGCCAGAGTTAGAGAATGGTTGGATTGGATGATCTTAAAGGGCTTTTCCAACCAAATCAACTCTATGATTCAGTTCTGTGATTCTGTTCATTCCTATAATCCTTAGCACAATACAGTGGCAGCAAGAATACAGCTCCTTGTGCCTTTATATTTGCATGTTCCCTCACTTCTCATCTCAGCATTTCTGAGAAGTGAAACATCAGTGACAGATTCCACTTGTCAGGAATTGCTAATGCTTGCTGCCAAAAAACACACATACCAAAAAAGAAAACAAGCTAGGGAGCACATTTAATAGGAAAAAACATCATGTTATTTATGCCAAAATCATGTAGGCCACATGAATCACTTGGACATAGAGGTTCACACTGACATTTAACTACTTAAGGAAGAGTGGGGAGATTTGTTGCATGTTGCTACACTCAGCATTTCCAGGGGGCATCTCCTGACCTTACATTAAACACACAAATTATCCTACAGGAGAAACTGTCTCTGAGATGCTTCCCTGAAAAACTTAAGTTTGGGATTAGAAAACTTGCATATACTCTTTTTTTTTCCCCTTTCTGATTTTATAAGTAAAAAGATCACAAATTTCTGCAATCCTTTCCAAACAAACTGTGATGGTTTGGGAGTTCCCTGCCCCCCCAACCTTTCTAAAATCACCCAGACTAGAACTCAGCCGGCTGGAAGTTAAGGACTGAAGCTCTATTTACAGCTCAGCACAATGTACAAGCAGAGATATACACAACAGACAGGAATATTGACAGAAATATAAAAGTTAAAGGTAATACAGAAACACAACACCCCTCCCAGAAATCAGAGACCCCAGGAGGGACTTCCAACCACCCTCCCACCTTCTCCCCACTCCTATACCTTACCCCAAGGGCTCACCTTACACGCAAGGTGGGTTTGGAGGATCGGCCAGGGTGGGTAGAAGCAAAGTGGTTAGTGAGGTTACTCAGCAGAGAGGAGAAAAACAAGAAGCCAGACAGCCCAAGAGTGTATGCAAGCCCAAGTAACTTACATTTGTTTTGTATTCTTTTCTTAAACATCTCAGCAAGCCTATGAGTGAAGTAGAAATCACCACTGTTTTTCCTTTCACAGCCTATAAACTAATTTTCTCTATTAAAATGTTCCAATTAGCTTCAAACCAGCACACAAACTTTTCTAAACAAAGCCATTAACAAACAGGTGCAGCCCAGCTCTACCAAATCAAAGCAAACCATTCATCTCCACGGAAACATAAGTAGGAAGGCTCCCCATGGACTCCTCCAGCATTACCCTTAGTGAGCACCTATCATTTGAAAGGGAAAACCTACAGAAGATGTCTTAGAGAGCAAAGAGCATCTCAATATGCAAATGAAAACTAGAAAGAGTCACTTTGTGCAACATAGAAAAACTTACTGTTCTTACCTCACTAGCATTAAGACATTAGCATGGCTTTTGCAAAGCATTCCAGTGGCCTTCCAAACTGCAAAACCTGCCAAGTTCCTAGACTGGGTTGCCATAAAACGTTTCTAAATTGCTGGAAGCAGCTCCCAGGGTTGTTTTACACCAGTATAAAAAGGATGTGAGCAAAGGCGTGGGCTGATGCCCTGTGAACATGACATGTGTCAGAGGGCTTCCAGGCCCTGGTACTCATTAGGAGAACGGCAATCCAGATACGCACATCTACTACGGTGTCCCCACAGATTTAGTCTCATCCTATTGTTTTTGGTCGTTCTCCCTTTCATCTAATCATCAGCATCTGGATTTTCCCTAAGTAAATCCATGTCTCCCAAACCCAAGCAAACTAAAGCAGTGCTGCCAATGGCAGCGTGCACATTCTCTTACTAACCATGCGCTTGCCTCTTCGGCAGGAGAGCGAATGAGAGCAGAGAGCAAAGGAGCCTCTGGACATCTGGGTTGATGAAAAGCTCAACATGAGCCTGCAGTGTGAGTGCAGCCCAGACAGCAACTGTGTGCTGGGCTGCAGCAAGAGCAGTGTGGGCAGCAGGGCAAGGGAGGGGATTCTGCCCCTTTGCTCTGCTCTCCTCAGACCCCACCTGCAGTCCTGTGTGCAGTTCTGGAGCCCCCAGCACAG
>WBNM01027453.1:234-32561 GCA_013399055.1 Ramphastos sulfuratus | reverse complement strand
TCCCTGGAGGTGTTCAAGGCCAGGCTGGACAAGGCCTTGAGTGATCTGTGCTAGTGGGAGGTGTCCCTGCCTATGGCAGGGGGTTGGAACTAGATGATTTTTGAGGTCCCTTCCAACCTTCCCAACCTATGATTCTACAATTCTATGATTTCTCAAGAACTCACCCACCTTACCATGCAATGTGGAGCATTTTTATCCTCTGAGAAGAGAATAATGTCACTTACAGTCAAATCTGTACTCAGGTTGTACAAACACCTGGAAAGGTTCCTCAAGTATTTAGTTTTGTTTTTTTTTCATTCATGCTCAGAATATTTCAGGAAATTTCTCTGCATTTTTTTTCAATTTAAACAAATCTTTAGAGGCTGTTCAGTAGTTAATGCCTTCCATACAATCAATCAATCCTCATGAAACTCCAGTATCTGCCAAAATATGGCTTTTGCTGCACAAACATCTGCTTTCTTGCTCAACTGACTGGCCCAGTTGAGGTGTGGGATGTCTATCAAGTACACATAAGACACCTCTTGCCTTTCCAGATGGGTTTTGCAATGTCTCCATAGGTTTACCATATCCTTTCAGGCACATATGCTGGGAATGCACAGGAAGAGACACAATGTGTCCCTACCCTAACCCCATCATCATTGGGAAGAAGCAAGAATAGCAGTCTGCATCCAGGACCCTCTCAGCTTATCTGCTCATGTTGACCTGCTTGTGTATACTGAAAGCAGTGCCAAGCTCCATTCTGAGGTTTTAAAGTGTTTGGGAAGTGAACTGGACAGCTTCACACCTGGGCAAGTGCAGAAGCAGCAGCAGCTCATTCGTGTCCCATCTGTGCTTCCTGGAGCCTGAGCAGTCCCAGGGCTGCAGCTCAATGGGAGGTAACAGGAGGTTCAGTATCCCTGTTTGGCACAGTTAGTTTGCTGTTTAAACCAAAGGCTGAAATTACAAAGACAAACATAAAGGCAGTTAAATTCTGACTGCAGCCTGTGATGTTTGTCTAATGTGCAACTGGGTTTTCTGAATTTCAGGAAGCATCTTTTAGAGTCCAAGTCTGGGCAGTGCCAGAGGAGGGATGAGGCTGTTTTGACCTCGTTTGTAAGGAAAGAACATTTCCATGCTTTTACTGCCAGGTTTCAAAAGCACAGAGGTTGTGCAGTTGTTGGGTTTTTTCCCTTTTAAGTAATTTTTTTTAAGCTTTCAAATAAAGGCTGAAGTGATCCATTGCTCTGGAGGACTCTGCTGAAGGGAAGTGTTGTTAAGAAACATCCCCAAATCCTCTTTAAAAAAAAAACACCTTCAGTCTCTCCTGTCCCGTCACTTCAAACTCTGTTTGTTTGTTTGTTTGGTTTTTTTGCCTGCACATGGATTACTTTTTATTTAATTATTTTTTAGTTTCTTTTCTCTTCTTGACTGCACTGCAGAACAAACACTTTCATGCACCTCTCTTATGAGCAAAGACTGAGGGAGTTGGGGCTGTTTGGTTTGGAGAGAAGGCTCTGAGGTGACCTTATTGTGACCTTTCAGTATTTGAAGGGGGCTACAAGAAAGCTGAGGAGGGACTTTTTAGGATGTCAGGTTGTGATAGGACTGGGGGGAATGGAACAAAGCTGGAAATGGGTAGATTCGGACTGGATGTTAGGGAGAAGTTCTTCAGCATGAGGGTGGTGAGACCCTGGAACAGGTTGCCCAGGGAGGTGGTGGAAGCCTCATTCCTGGAGATGTTTAAGGCCAGGCTGGATGGGGCTCTGAGCAACCTGATCTAGTGTGAGGTGTCCCTGCCCACGGCAGGGGGGGTGGAATTAGATGATGCTTGTGGTCCCTTCCAGCTCTGACTGATTCTATGATTCTATGATTAACGTAAAGCAAAGGAATTCTTCACATTGTTTTTCTGACTGTGCTCCTTCCACAACACATTTTTCAATGCACACCAGCCATATCAAGCTGGTTCTAGGCAGGGACTTGAGGATTTCACTGAATATTCAGTATCCCTCTCCCCAAGGAGCACTGGGGTCATATTTCAGCTTTTGCTTTGTATTTCCCGTTGTCATGTGTCTCCATGTGTTTGCTAAGACACAATTTAGGCAGCATCTATTTCTGTGGGGTTCAGAGTAGGAAAAAATGTGCTTTTAGCAACGAGAAAGGGGATGGATGACAATAGGGAAGGGCTGAAGAGCCTAAAAGGGAAAAATACCAGCAAGCAGGGCGTGATTGCCACTCCAAATCCTAGTTTTCATGTTTATAAGAAGTGGAATCTCAGTCATTATTTCTCTTGGGGATTTTTTTTTTTTTTTTTGTAGCTAAGTGATTATATTTAACACAGCTTGAAGCCAGTTCTGTTTATACAAGTGTGGGGGTCCAACATGGAGAACCAAAGTCTGCCAGAAGTAACTGAACCATAGAAGTCACTGAAAGTTTTGCTGTTACAGCAGGCGATGAGGCAGACAGCTATCAGAGCTATTATCCTGACAAGCCAACTGATAAAGGAAGTTGGGACACTTGCTGCTCATGGTCTCCTAGAAGTGGTATTTCCACAACACTTCAAAGAAAACCTTGTTTATGCCAAAGCCACTTCCAAAGTGAGAGGAGTCAGAGGAAGAAGGATGAGACAACAGAGCAACGGGCGGGGAGGCCAGACCACATCAGATGGCTCCCCAGTCAGAGCCTCTCCAACACTCATTCCTTTACATGCTCAGTTTTTCTTCTAAAAGGTTAAGGCTTCAATAATTGCAAACTTCTACCTTGAGTGGACTGCCTTTTGCAAGTCACAGCCTTCAGAGGTCCCATCTCACCAGAAGAGTGGTAGGTTCATCAGGGAGTGAGAAGTGCCAGCCACTAAGAACTGAAAGAGGACAAAAAGCATGTCCCAGCCTGACAGCGTCTTCAGAAAGGAGTTTTCTTCCATTTCCACCCCTTTCAGAGGCAGACAGGGAGTACAGAAGGGGGAGGTATTGCTGTTCGGAACAAGTTCAGCCTTCAACTGTTGTTAACACAGAAAGACTGCTTCTAAAGTGCACTTTTACCTCAAATTGTTTCTGTTACTTAAACACAGGATTTGGGAGGTGGGGGGCAGGATAACATTTTGTGGTGAGATTAACCTTCAGCCTCTGCATGGGCAACACGATAAAAAGTCTTCAAGGGTTCCATCAGCAAATTTATCACAGCAAAGATGAAAAGCAAGTGGGAACACTCACCCTCACTGCCCGGAATAATGCCTCTTTTTGCCACATGGGTATGAGACATGATTGCAAAAGAGCTGCAAACATCCCAGCTGGCAGCTGTCTGAAGAAACCGCTTAGCTCCAGGTTGAGAGATCCCTCCCTGCATGCCAAGATTTTGGAGATGACTGCTAACTGCTCCTCTGTGTTGTGGAAGTCCATTTTATGAGAAGCAGAATGATGGAACAAGGAAGGATTGTAAATGAGGTGCTTATTTGTCCAGGAACAGCCTTCAACCTGGACTTGCTACTTTTCTGCTTGAGCAATGTTTGTACTAAGGGGAAGAACGTGACACAATTTGTCACCTCCTGATATCAGTGCACATTATTTTAATCAGAGAAATAGCCTGGATCTGCCTGAAGCATTCTCAGTGACAGCATATCAGAGTTCAGCTGATCTTAGCCCTCCATGGGAGAAAAGCTTATGATGAGGAAACATTGCTTGGCTAATGTGACAGATGAGTAGGTTGTAAAGAATTGGCCACATGACAAAGCCCAAATGGAGGCAGGAGGTAACAGGATGTAGGCTCCTTTCTGTCTGTCCTCAGCTGTTACAAAAGTCAGGGCAGGAGGAAAAAGAGACAATACTTACAAGATGAGACACCATACAGGCCCTTCAAAACCAGCACATCTCAAAAGCATGACACAGATCTCTCTGTGTTTGGACAGCCCTTCACAGAATCACAGAACGTCAAGGGTTGGAAATGACCACAGAAGATGGTCCAGTCCAGCACCCCTGCCAGAGCAGGATCACCCAGGGCAGGTCACACAGAAACACATCCATGTGGATCTTGAATGCCTCCAGAGAAGCAGACTCCACAACCTCGCTGGGCAGCCTGCTCCAGGGCTCTGGCACCCTCACAATGAAAAGTTTATCCTGTTCCTGTGGAACCTCCTCTGCTCCAGCTTGCACCCACTGCCCCTTGTCCAGTCATTGGACATCACTGAGCAGAGCCTGGCTCCATCCTCCTGACACTGCCTTTCACATCTTTACAAACATGAATGAGGGCAGCCCTCAGGCTTCTCTTCTCCAAGCTGAAGAGCCCCAGCTCCCTCAGCCTGTCCTCAGCAAGGAGATGCTCCACTGCCGTCAGCATCTTCGTGTCTGGACTCTTTCAAGCAGTTCCTTGAGGTCCTTCTTGAACTGAGGGGCCCAGAACTGGACACAATATTCCAGATATAGCCTCACCACAGCAGAGCAGGGGGGCAGGAGAACAACCTATCCTGGTTGTTAGTGGTCCCCAGGAGTCCCCAACCTATCCTGATCCATGGGGTTGTTCTTTCCCAGATGCAAGACTCCACACTTGTCCGTGCTGCATTTCACTACAGCTGCCAAGGCTATCACTCTTTCTCTTCCATACACATGGAGCTGCACAGGTCTCATTGCAGCTGAGCCTGAGAGAATCCTATTAATGCAAAAGGTTCCTATTTTTGGTTAGTATCTAGATGCCACAGCAGCTGACTCACATATAGTTCAGCCATGCATGGGTAGTTAGAACCTCAGGTGGCCATTAAGGGTGCACCAGAGCTCTTAACCAAGTGGGGTTTGACAGGCTTACCAGTGAAGAAGCCTGCACAGAGCCTGAAGTAACTGGTTTTCTCCTAAGATTCTCCTTTCCTGTTCATCCCATGATGTAATTGCCACAGGAAATAAGTGTTTCTCATTAATGACTTAGATCTAATCATGCCAAGTGCTGTGGAAGTAAGAAGAAATCAAGGTCTTAAGGGAATCTGCCTGATGCTTGTCAAGGAGTAGCAGTGATTTATACATTAGCTGTAACATATCTTCCAAGTAACACACAAAGAGAAGGCAGGGAAAGGCAATTTTGACATTGCTAAGAGTTTAAATTCAAAAGGTATTCATTCACTTCTCTTCAGATTGGCACAAGGTAAGATACTCTGAGAGGATGACAGGTACAACTGAACATAAGCAAACCCCTCCTGTTGATGCTCTCTCCACTTCCCTGCTTCCACCCCGAGATGCTCACAAGGTGGTTCCAGCTGAAGTATTTGCTAACTAGAGACCTTGCAATCCTCAGGCCAGGCTGGATGTTCTCCTTAAAGCGAGCTCGCGATGCTCTGAGCCAACAGCAAGTGAGAGTCACTTGCTGAGATGGCTTTCCTCAGTCTGTACAAGTGAGAGAACCACCTGCAAGCCTGCAAATATGTTTGTGCTTGAAATTCATACATTATTTCTGCTTATTCTCCTCCCTACTTTTCCTGCATGCTGTAGTTCACTTGAAGTTAACCTGTGTCTGGACTGCTGCTAGGAGAGGCTGATCTCATCTCTGACCCTGCATTTTCATGACTTCTTTTGGGTCATTATTAGCATTTCCAGGCCATGGAGTGAGCCAGAAGAGGGCACAGAGCCAGCTCATCACCTGCCTGCAGGAGCTCTGCCAGTGCCCAGGCAGGACAGGAGCAAGGAGCAGAGGATGAGTTGGGTTGTCTTTTAGTTGTAGCCTACATGTTGATTTAAAGCTAATGTGAAGTAACAGCGTAGGAGAGGTCACACAATGGTTAAGGTTGGCAAGGATCTCTGTGCATAGTCTAGTCCCATACATCTGCATGTACATGAGGGTGCACACACAGATGTACAGGGACATAGGTGACTCTCCCCAGGCTGCTGTGGGTGGAAGCACAGCTACTGGGAGGTGAGTTGTGGGAGAAAGCATCTCTGCCTCTTGGGTCAGGTACTTGGGGTGCAGCAGGAAGGCTGCAACTCGCCCTGAGCTCCTGAGAGGAGTCCCCATTCCTGAGGGGTTTCATTTGTTGAGCATGCACAGCTCAGACACAGACATTTGGGGCAACAGACCAGACTGTGACAAAAGAGCTGAAGGTAAAAAATGGTATCTGCAAAGCCAACATGCAAAATACTTTTGTTTGTCCTATGTGAAATAACACTCAGGCACCCCAAGCTGCTGGAATGACCAGAGGCAATGGCACCAATATCCTAGACGTTGTAATTATTTTCAACTGCAAACAGTAACTGCAAGCAGGCTCACACAGAGCTCTCTGCTCCCTGGGGCAGTGCATTCCTAGCAGAGGTGTTATCCTGCATCCCTGTGGAAAGCATTAACTGCTCTGATAACAGTGCAGCTCTGTGCTTGTAAGGACTACAAAGCAACCATGCAGAGCAGTAAAGTTCACTCTGAGTACTTCTCTGAGAATTAAACAGCTCAGTAGTATTTCATGGTTTACATCAGGGACTTTGTTTTCCCTTCTGAAAATTTGGCTTAAGGTCAATAAATACATCGGTAGAGCTTTCTTTTCTTTTTTTTTTTTTTAAACAAAATGAATGAACCCTTGGGCTACCACACCTACTCTTGACTTTAGATCCTTTTTGCTTTGTGCTTCTACCTGAGAATTAAATAGGAGAGACTGAAAGTGGCTACATAAACGTTCTAATGGAGGAATGCACACAGTCACACCTCACATTTCGAGGGAACTTCGTAATTTTTTGATGTGTTTTAACTGTCAGGGCCTTGCTCTCCAGCTGTACAGTACAGTTAGTTCTACACTCCTTTCCTAGAGGCACGGTGCAACCAGACTATTCTACACTTAGAGAAGCAGTCCTAAGAATCAGAATCACAGAATGTTATAGGCTGGAAAGGACCTCCAGAGATCATCGAGTCCAACCCCTCTGCCAAAACCAGGATCACCCAGGGTAGTCCACACAGGAATGCATTCAGGTAGGTTTTGAAAGGCTCCGGAGAAGGAGACTCCACAACCCCCCTGCGCAGCCTGTTCCAGTGCTCTGTCCCCCTCACTGTAATGAAGTTTCTCCCCATATTGAGGTGCAACTTTCTGTGTTTCAGTTTGCAAATTGCAAATACCCATTCTAGTGGTGTCTTGCTAGAGATCACAGGCTCACAGAATGTCAGGGGTTGAAGGGACCCAAACTGATCATCGAGTCCAAGCCCCCTGCCAGAGCAGGACCAGGCAATCTAGCTCAGGTCATACAGGAACACATCCAGACAGGCCTTGAAAGTCTCCAGAGGAGACTCCACAGCCTCTTTGGGCAGCCTGTGCCAGTGCTTTGGGGCCCTTACAGTACAGAAGTTCCCTCTTGTGTTGAGCTGGAACCTCCTGTGCTGCAGCTTCCATCCATTGCTCCTTGTCCTATCCCAGGCAGCAAGTGAGCAGAGCCTGTCCACCCCCTCCTGTCCCCCAGCCCTCAGATATTTATAAACGTTGATTAAATCACCTCTCAGTCTTCTCCTCTCCAGACTAAGCAGCCCAAGTCCCTCAGCCTCTCCTCCTGAGGCAGTGCTCCAGTCCCCTCATCATCCTCGTAGCCCTCTGCTGGACTCTCTGCAGCAGATCCCTGTCCCTCTTAAACTGGGGAGCCCAAGACTCATCTGGATACAGATCTGGGGAAAGCACAGAAACATCTCCCAAGGCTCAATGCCCTCCTTCAGCTCTATGTTGCCTTTATAATGAATACAGAACGTTCATGCAAACTGCAGCTGCTCAGCATATCATAAGCCCTGGGAAAGAACAAGTAAATGCACAACTGCCAAAACTAAACAGCTCCTGTCTGGTGGTCCACACTTGAGTGAATGTGATGTGTTTACGAACTTTCTAATAAATGCTTCACCTCTCCAGCTCTTAATAATATTTAGGTTATCTCTTTCTTCCAACAAAAAAATATTTAGGTAAAACAATACAGCAATAACCATCATATTCCAGTATCTGAAGGGGGCCTATAGGAAGGCTGGGGAGGGACTATTGACAAGGTCTTGCAATGACAGGACAAGGGGCAATGGGTTTGAACTGGCAGAGGGAAGATTTAGACTGCATGTTAGGAGGAAGTTCTTTCCAGTGAGGGTGGTGAGACACTGGCACAGGTTGCCCAGGGAGGTTGTGGCTGCTCCCTCCCTGGAGGTGTTCAAGGCCAGGTTGGAGGAGGCCTTCAGTATCACAGTATCACAGTATAGCAAGGTTGGAAGAGACCTCAAAGATCATCAAGTCCAACCCATTACCACAGACCTCAAGACTAGACCATGGCACCAAGTGCCACTTCCAAACGTGCCTTGAACACCTCCAGGGACGGTGACTCCACTACCTCCCTGGGCAGCCCATTCCAGTGGGGAATGACTCTCTCAGTGAAGAACTTTCTCCTCACCTCCAGCCTAAACCTCCCCTGGCACAGCTTGAGACTGTGTCCTCTTGTTCTGGTGCTGGTTGCCTGAGAGAAGAAAGCAACCTCCTCCTGGCCACAACCACCCTTCAGGTAGTTGTAGACAGCAATAAGGTCTCCTCTGAGCCTCCTCTTCTCCAGGCTAAACAATCCCAGCTCCCTCAGCACCTGTGCTAGTGGGAGGTGTCCCTGCCTATGGCAGGGGGTTGGAACTGGATGATCCTTGAGGTCTCCTTCCAACCTTACCATTCTATGATTCTATGTTTCGAACGATAACAACTCTTTCTAGGTCACTTGCAATAGGTAACACGAGCAAGGTGGAGCCAGATTACAACAATTGTTCAGCCTGAAGCAGTGGTGGAGAACTAAACTACACTATTTTTAAGTCTTCAAACTATTTTTAAAACTTAGCAGCAAAAGGTCAGACGAAGGCAGCAACAAGAAGTCAGACAAAGGCTGACAGGAGTAAACAAATGCCAACAAGGAAAGAAATGCAGAAGATAGGTTGTGTTCACTGACTGCCCTTGGGCTGAGGTTATGCCCAGGAGGAAGGAGCTTCACAAGGCACTCTGCACCTTATAGATCTGTAGCTTCATTTGTCCTTCTGCTGCCTTAACAGACACATTGAAGGCTCTGAATTTTCCTGCTGGCTTCAATGCAAACATGCCTGGGTGTAAAGGTCTGTGCCTGACTGGGTCTCATGGGCAAAGCCCCATTTTTGTGGGTATTCATTTCCCACTGCTGTCATTTGAGTGCTGTTGCATATTTCGTTTCCAGCCATGTCTATGCAAATCTCCTCACCAAATTCTGTGAAAATAATTACTTTACCAAAATACCAAGGAACGACAAACATACATAACAGATCATGTATTTAATTTGTACCATAATGCAGTATACCACGAATCACAGAATCATAGAATGGTAAGGTTGGAAGGGACCTCAAGAATCATCTAGTTCCAACCCCCTGCCATAGGCAGGGACACCTCCCACTAGCACAGGTCACTCAAGGCCTTGTCCAACCTGGCCTTGAACACTTCCAGGGACAGAGCAGCCACAACCTCCCTGGGCAACCTGTGCCAGTGTCTCACCACCCTCACCATAAAGAACTTCCTCCTAACATCCAGTTTCAATCTCCCCTCTGCCAGTTCAAACCCACTGCCCCTTGTCCTGGCATTACAAGACCTTGTCAATAGTCCCTCCCCAGTCTTCCCGTAGGCCCCCTTCAGATATTGGAAGGCTACTCTAAGGTCTCCTGGAAGCCTTCTCTTCTCCAATACCCCAAAACAAATAGAAGTTTGGTTAAAAAACGGTCTTTCAGGAGCTCAGCTTGCAATGCAACACTCTGTGTATGGATTTCTTCTAAAGGAAGCCATATTCCTCAAGGATCTGTACCCATGCTTCCGGTCCAAGCCTGAAGGATACTTACTTTATTTAGTAATAAATTCAAGACTTCCTTTCAGAAATCCCAAATCCCTGACATTACTCTGATGTAGGATTCATGGGTTAGTAAATGATTGGTTAAACACAGATGCTTCTGCTTCCCAGAAATTAGGGCTCCAAGGTGTACCTTTTCCAAGGACACTATCAGCAATTTTTCCCCAAATTCTAGCTGTAGCTCTCCATGTGATAGCTCCCAAACCACTCCACAGTTACTTTTTCACTTTTCCTGTCTTCAGCGAGTGTTTTCCTGTGATTTGACCACACTTTTCCCCCCGCCTTCATTTTTTTTCCTTTGAGCAGTGGTAATAAAGCTAATTATTTTTAGTTTACTTAAGGTGAAGAACATTGGTCAGCCAAACACATGACATCTTAACTAGTTAGGTACTGAGCAGAGTGATCTAAATGAAAAGCTCACAGCTGAATGAGTTGACATTTGGTAAACAAATGATCTTAAATGAGACCAATATGGCAAATTACTCACAGAGCAGGGAACTCAAATTATACAGCAATGCTCAGAAAAAAAACACAGCTAAGAATTTTCTATCCTAAAACTCATTTTCCAAGAATGTTTTAGTCATCATTCCTGCATTTCCAGTCTCTTTTCAGTGATGTTTTCATTGAGCTCCAGGAGCCTTCAAAGCCTTGAAGTGCCCAAGTTGTGATGGACTTTTTGTAAGCACTGAGGAAACCTGAATTGAGAGTACAAATAATCCACTCATATATGCTAATCCAGAGAATGATCATCTCGTTCTCGACCCCCTGAATAAATTCTTTTACTTGAGAATTGGTAGGAATTGGGTAGGGTTGGAAGTCAGGAGGCAGATCGTTTGGGCTTTGGAGGTGACATTCCTCTGACTGACTGCCAAGGCTCACAATGCAGTCAGCTGTATCTCAGCTTGCTGCCCTAGGCTCAGTGCACAGTCAATGGAGAAATTTAGGCTTCCTAAAATAGACATCTAGAGCAGATCAGATTGATTACATCCTAGAGAAGCAGATTTCTATCCCTTGATTGTAAAGGAAGTCTACAGGGAATGAGCTCAGCTGTAGACCTGCTCTCCCAAGTGTGGCTCGAGTCTGGCAGGATGCAAACTACTCTAAGTGCCTATCAGCTTTCACATGCCTTTAATTTGAAAATCTGATCCCTTGTTTACTAAAAGGAAAGTGAAAAAGAGCTTTCCCCTTACAGTAAAGCTATTTAAATGTAGTTAGAAAGCAATTTAAACAGTTATATGTCATAGCCACACATATATTTAACAGTGCTTCTATTACTTATCATTTTTAGAATCACAGAATCATAGAATGGTAAGGTTGGAAGGGACCCCAAAGATCATCCAGTTCCAACCCCCTGCCATAGGCAGGGACACCTCCCACTAGCATAGGTCACTCAAGGCCTCCTCCAACCTGGCCTTGAACACCTCCAGGGACAGAGCAGCCACAACCTCCCTGGGCAACCTGTGCCAGTGTCTCACCACCTTCACTGCAAACAACTTCCTCCTAACATCCAGTTTCAATCTCCCCTCTGCCAGTTCAAACCCATTGCCCCTTGTTCTGTCATTGCAAGACCTTGTCAATAATCCCTCCCCAGCCTTCCTGTAGACCCCCTTCAGATACTGGAAGGCCACTATAAGTTCTCCTGGAAGCCTTTATGCCATCTTTTACCCATGCTTAGCCAGTTCTAGCAAGAACAGAAGTAGCCCTACACTTTCTGAAGCACACATTAACTGGTGCCACTGGGAGCCACAGTGCAGCTCACATAGTCTCAGTTTCCAGCTCTCTCAGCATGCCCATGAGCCTGCTGTCGCAAGCACCAGGAACAGGCAGGACTTGTGAACATATTGACCACATTTAAGTTTGTAACAACCCTTTTCCAGTACAGATGGTCTGTGGGAGTGCTTTTCCTTGTGCCTTGCAAGTATCAGCAGTTGAATCCTAATTTAGAAGTGAACAGATTCGAGCAAACTGTTTCTCCTCAGAAAGCACATTTCCAAATGTGAGTCTTCAAGGTTAGTTAATGCAACATTGATGCACAAAAATGCACTCTTACTTCACTCTGACTTCAGCTTCCTCCCATCACAGCCTTGGCACAGGTCTTTCTCTCCCAGTCTCAAAACTCTGGTGTGAAAAACACAGCACATTTCATGTGCAAAAGAAAGATTTCATCCCACTGTCCCAAGACAAGGAAGGAAGGAAAGAAAGCCCTTCTGGCTCAGAGCTGAGTCCTGTTTGTCAGGATCAGCCAACGTCACAAGCCTCCACAACAGTGGAAATCGTTTTACCAAGGAACCAACAGCCGAAGTCCCACGGGTAAGCAGGGCAAGAGAGGCCTGCACTCACCACCTCTGCTTTTCCTAACCCACCAGCCACCACCTCAGCTGTCTTGATGTAGCTCCAGACCCTGCAGCACAAGGAGGAATGGAGTTACACATCCCATCACTGGTCCTCTGTATCTCACTACTACTCTCCTACACCTGATGTAGATAAGCATCGATGCATTTATTCCACCAATCTCGTTCCTATTTGAAACCATTCTCCTCTTCAGTGTTCAAGCTGGTTGCCCTCTGCTTCATTTTGCTTTAGTCTGACCTGTCCTCGAAGGAAAGTGATTGAAAATAATCCGAAATGAACCCCCCTGCACAATTCCTACCCATGGACATTTGATAAGAAAGCAGACACAAACAAATTGTCCTTAGCAAGACTGAAAATCTCCGTGCTGGAGCATCTCGGTCTCATTTCTTACCAAGTCAGGGCACTGAATCTTCTCTCACAGGAAAACTTAAATAAATGCTCAAATAAATACATAGTAAGGCAAAGGCAAAAACAAATAAAAAAGCTGGCAGAAAATTCTCTAGAGTGCTTGGGTACCATTCAGTCAAAGTTTAAATCACAAAGGTGCAGTATGGTGCAGGGCTTTGCTTAAGAAGAAGCAAAAGCNTGCTCCAGATGGAGTCTGACGAGAGCAGAATAAAGGGGCAGAATCCCCTCCCTTGCCCTGCTGCCCACACTGCTCTTGCTGCAGCCCAGCACTCGGTTGCTGTCTGGGCTGCACGCGCACACTACAGGCTCATGCTGAGCTTTTCATCAACCCATCTTATGCAAATTAAGAAATACAAACACATCTATGAACACATCAATAATAACTGATGTGATTATTTTGGGGTAAGGTTATTTAAAAGTGGTTTCACTGTGGAGACAAACCAGATCCAGCAGCAATACTGTAACACTGTCATCTTTGGGCAACGTAGTTAGATCAAGCCCCTCCTGCACTGCCAGTTGGATGCTGATGGGTGATCCCTTGGGAATATGTTTGGACATGCAGCTGTCAGTCACAATCAACACATCACTTCCAATTCTACCTTCAGAAGTTAAGATTTTTAACCTGAAAACTGCCTTAACAACTATCTTAGTAAAAATCCTACAGTAGCTACAGCAAAAGAGTGGCAACCAATTATTTATTGCTTGTCTTACAGAACACACAGTTCTTGCCTTCAGGGATTCTGAAAAGGGATGGATGTATGAAGAAGGTAGAAAAAACCAAAGCTCTGGGAAGAGAAAGAATCATAGAATCATAATGGTAAGGTTGGAAGGGACCTCAAAGATCATCTAGTTCCAACCCCCTGCTATAGGCAGGGACACCTCCCACTAGTACAGGTCACTCAAGGCCTCGTCCAACTCGGCCTCGAACACCTCCAGGGAGAGAGCATCCATGCTAAAGCAATACAGAACTACCCAGCTCCATCCATTGTACAGTTGTTTAGCTACCTTAATAATGCCATTTTTTAGCCTTCATGTGTGGAACAGATGGGACAGAGCCCTCTGATCCTTACAGAAGAGGCAACTTTATGCTGACAAAGCTTTTAATCATCCAGGACACAAGGTGTACCAGCATCAGGACTGTAACTCACTAATTCCATGGTGTGAACAGATAAGGTGTGAGGAAATGAAAATAATGGACTGCTGAGAAGCCCAGGTTCTAGTGGTCTTCACTGCCAGTTGGAAGCTGGAAATCAAGCTGAAGCACTGTGCTCTTGTGGCCAGGAAGGCCAAGGCCATTCTGGGGTGTATTAGAAGGGTTGTAGTTAGTATGCTGAGGGAAGTTCTCCTTCTCCTCTGCTCTGCCCTGGTGAGGCTGCATCTGGAGTATTGTGTCCAGTTCCGGGCCTCCCAGTTCAAGAAGCACAGGCAGCTGCCTGAGAGAGTCCAGTGCAGAGCCACAAAAATGATTGAGGAAGTTGAAAATCTTCCTTATGAGGAGAGCCTGAGGGAGCTGGGGCTGTGCTGCTGGGAGAGGAGGAGACTGAGAGGTGACCTCATCAATGTTTATAAATGTGTAAGGTGTGAGTGCCAGGAGGATGGAGCCAGGCGCTGCTTGGTGATGCCCAGTGACAGGCCAAGGGGCAACAGGTGGAAGCTGAGGCATAGGAGGTTCCATGTGAACCTGAGGAAGATTTTTTTCACTGTGATGGTGACAGAGCACTGGAACAGCCTGCCCAGGGAGGCTGTGGAGTCTCCCTCTCTGGAGATATTCAAGAACCATCTGGATGCATTCCTGTGTGACCTGCTCTAGGTGATCCTGCTCTGGCTGCGAGGCTGGACCAGATGATCTTGAGTGACCTGTACTAGTGGGAGGTGTCCCTGCCTATTGCAGGGGGTTGGAACTACATGATCCTTGAGGTCCCTTCCAACCTTACCATTCTATGATTCTATAATTCTATGATCTTCCAGCCCCTGATATTCTATGACATTCTGTGATATTCTATGACATTCTATGATATTCTATGACATTCTATGATTGAGGCACAAGGTAAAGGCAGCAGGCAATGAACATTCCCACTCTAAGGGCTCTCTGCTGGCATTCAGTGATTTCCCAGCAGTCTTATTACTAGGATCCCAAGTCCCTGATCTTTCTATTACTAGACAATGGAAAACAAAAAATCACTTGCCTGCAGGCAGTGTCACTGCAGCCATGGATGCTGCTTCTTTAAGCATGGGAAGACAGAGGCATGGCTGATAACATCAAACTGAAAAATGCACACAGTTATTAAATGCTGTATTAGGTTTGCTGGAGTATAAATAACAATTTTAAAGGCAATGCACACACCTGTGAAATCAGCAACCACAGAACATCTCTCTTTCCAGGTGGCTTTTACCATTCTGTTGTGAATGGTGTGAAATGGCAGTTTCCCCTTCTGCTATGGGCGACTTCCACTGGCCAGTGTGCAGTATCTGTTTGCTCCTGCCAGAAATCTCACTGGGAAGAGACTCTCACTTTGATAAAGAAACAATGACAAAAGGAATTTGGTATTTTCTGGGGAAAGCTTACCTCAGAAAATGCCCACTAATTACAAATTTGGAGAACTAAAGCCACTAATAAGGACTCCTCCGTTCCAAGAAAAAAAAAAGCCTCTGCTTGTGCCCTCTGCTTTCACATAGTTGCACCCTGACAGCCTCTGTTCTCACAAGGTACAGTTGCTCAATATGATTTTGTGCCTTTCTGAGCTATGAAAAAAATGTTCTTTATTACTGGCTGCAGCAAAACCACCCTGTGAAGTGCTGCAGTACACACAGAGCCAGGCCTCGTTCCACCCCTCCTAAGGTTGCTAAGAGCCTTCTGGAACTGTGCACACATTTTTCGTTGCTCCATGACACTGAGCGCAACTGACCTGAACGGGGCAAGGACTCTTTTGGCAAAGTCCTGTAATGGAGTGGACTGATTGAGATGGTCCTGACACCCCCAACCCCACCCATAGCTGACCCTAGTGAATGCAATCAAAGGAAAGTGCACAAAGGAGAGTTTCCCCAGCACAGGACATTGAACTGTTGGAGTGGGTCCAGAGGAGGGCCACAAAGGTGCTCAGAGGGCTGCAGCAGCTCTCCTATGAGGACAGGCTGAGAGAGTTGGGGTTTTGCAGCCTGGAGAAGAGAAGGCTTCCTGGACACCTTAGAGCAGGCTTCCAATATCTGAAGGGGGCCTACAGGAAGGCTGGGGGGGGATTATTTACAAGGTCTTGAAATGGGTACCTTTAATTAAACCCAGGGGCAATGGGTTTAAACTGGCAGAGGGGAGATTGAAACTGGATGTTAGGAGGAAGGTCTTTATGGTGAGGGAGGTGAGACACTGGCACAGGTTGCCCAGGGAGGTTGTGGCTGCTCCCTCCCTGGAAGTGTTCAAGGCCAGGTTGGATGAGGCCTTGAGGGACCTGTGCTAGTGGGAGGTGTCCCTGCCTATGGCAGGAACTTGGAACTAGATGATCCTTGAGGTCCCTTCCACCCTTACCATTCTATGATTCTATGTGGATGTGGAGAGTCCCAGCATGTCTCAGCTGCACTGCTCTTCTCCACTGCCTCTCTGGGAGGAGAGCAGAGTCTGTGCTTTCCATAGTGTAATGGGTTAAGGACTTTCCCTCCCCCAATTTGAAAATTTACCAGACCAGCTCAGACAGCTTGGAAGTAAGATAAAGCTATATTTACAGCAAAGCTAAACTTACAAGCATATATATACAATACATTCACAATTACATGCAATTCAGAAATAATACAGAAATCCAAATTCCCTCATGGACAAACAAAAGAAGCCCAGGAGGGGCCAATGCCACCCTCTCTCCTTCTCCCAGAAAGAGAAAAAAGAGCAAAGCTTACTTGTGATCTGTTAGCCAAGGTTAGTGGAAGATATTAGAAATCCAAAGAGAATAAGCACTCAGAAACAGAGAGGGACAAATTGTTTATACTTTGGCTTTTTATCCCTTTCAGCAACCAATGAATGATACAGACTTTATCATTATTTTCTTTTTACCACCAATGATCTAATTTCTCTTGTTAGAATATTCCAGTTAGCCTCAAACCAACACACATAGCAAACAGCACAGCATCCTGTGGCACTGCTCCATGAGGAGCACAGGGCTGTAGACCAGCAGGTGAGATGTTTGCTCCAGACTGCTTGACAGAAGGGGCAGGTGAGCTAAGCCTTGGCAGTTCAGAAGTGGTGTGACAAATGGTCTTATGGATAGAACATCCAGTATTATTTAGGAGGTTTAAGTTTCACAGGTAGATAAATTTGCTTGTTTAACCCAGAGCTCAGGAGGGCTCCTAAAATCACCTGAGTTCTAGGAGTTAAGGTGAAAGGCATTAGGGTTAGGGTTAGATGAGAAACTAGGGGTGACCACAGCAAAAAAGGGAAAAGATGCTGCACGATTCTTGCATGCTTCTGCCCCTCCTGTGCACTTTATGAAGTGAAGCTCATGGGTTTGGTCTGAAATCTCAGGAGTGCTGAGGGTTGCTCAGAGTGCACCAAAATCTTTACAACTTGATTAGGCATTTCTTTCAAGCATCCAGGCAGACTAAGTTCTCTCCTCCCCTCTGCACCCTGAGCACCCATTCCCAGTCCCTACTCCCTGTCCCATCTCATGAAGTCATCAATTTTTGATGAGTTATTACCATGCAAAGAGCTGCTCCAAAGTAGCAAGTGCTCTAGAAGTCACTGCTGACAAGGTGCCAAAAGGGCACAGGCTTCTTTGGCTGTACACATCCCCCAGGTCATAGCTGGAGCAAAGGCACACCCCTGACATGTTGTCTCTGGGAAGCTTTGGTCCTGGCTCAGAAGCGTGTTTGGACCATCCAGATGATACCTTCTGGCCAAGAGCAGCTCTGCAGCCATACCTAGGCAAGCTGCACAGCTGCAGCCCATGCCTCTGTGCTGTCAGAGCAGCTCTGCAGCCATTCCTAGGCAAGCTGCACAGCTGCAGCCCATGCCTCTGTGCTGTCAGAGCAGCTCTGCAGCCATTCCTAGGCAAGCTGCACAGCTGCAGCCCATGCCTCTGTGCTGTCAGAGCAGCTCTGCAGCCATTCCTAGGCAAGCTGCACAGCTGCAGCCCATGCCTCTGTGCTGTCAGAGCAGCTCTGCAGCCATACCTCGGCAAGCTGCACATCTTCAGCCCTTGCATCTGTACTGTCAGATATTTACATCTAGGTTTTGCCCTGGGTTGTGCAGATCCTGACTCGTGGAGGAAAGCCCTCAAACTCAGCAGTTCTTCCCTGCACTGATACACAAGCAAAGGGCTGGACTCTCATAAACACTGCTGCCAAGTCACCTCCCTGAAGGGGTAGAACTTAACCAGTGTAAATGCAAAGACTGAGGCTACTTAAGCACACCCAAACCAAACTAAGGTTTGATCTCTGTTTGGCAGAGTATTTTTTTCTTTATTTGGTTGTTTTTCTTTAAAGTTGGCAGAGTGACAATCCCAGAACAGCTGTTTTTTTATGAGGGTTGGTATGTCAGGAAACCCAGCCCAAATGACCCCAAGTCTCAAAGCCAGATTCCACTCTTAGTTCTCATCAAGTACAATGAACTTGAGGGCAATCGGAGTTTGAACTTAGATCTTGGAGCCCATAGGAGCTGACCATAAACCAGAAAGGAATCTCCAAGTACAAGTACAGCAGAGAGAGTCCCATAATGCTGTGGCAAGAAAGACAAGTTGAAGGAGTCAGAGGGTACAAGAAGTCTAAAATTCTCCCAACGTTGTCTCTCTTCAAGGCAGATTTTGCTTTCCTTGTAATTTAATCAGTATTTCAGTTGGTTCTTGGGGCAGACCTTCTTGGTCTTGCAGACCTTCTACATGTACTGGTAATTGCCCTGAAGTTGTAGGGAGAGCTTCTGCTTACAGGGATGTCTCCAGGGCAGCTTATTTTTAACATGGAATTACTTTTTAAAGTTAAGAGAGCTGGACTACAAGCAAAAAGACAGAAAAATGAGAGATCCGGAGAAGAGGAGGTCAAAAGGTGACAGCTCTTAGCAAGATTTTCCACATATGCAAAACCCAGACTCAGGATTCTGTAAACAATAATAAAGGAGAAGATCCAAAGGGATGTGAAGGAAGCTGCACTGCTGAGAGGCTGAGGTTCAGCCACTGCAGGCAGACAGTGGGGAACAGCAGCCACCAAGAGCCACTCCAGTCAGATGAAGGTTAACTTCTGTGGCTTTTTGGCTCCTTCAATGCAGTTTGATCCAGATCAGCTCCGAGATCAAGCTCAGGATGTGGTTGTCACAAGTGGGAAGGTGCCTTGGTGGATTCAAGGTGCAGCTGTGGAGGTCCCTCCCAAAAGGAGGGTTCCTTTTGGGGCCAGAAAGGTTGATGTGGGGTCAGCAAACTCACACCTCCTGAGCTGCCTCCTGCACGGTCAGCAGAGCAGCGCTCAGCAAGCAGCATAAACAGGAACACGACCTTGAGCACCTCTCTCACCAGCATCAAACAAGAGGATTCATTGATTTGAAGCCGAGGGCTTGCACAAACACTTCTGTGAGCTCCAGGGAAAGAAGTGCAGGAGACCAAGAAGCTGCAAAAAATGAACCAGGGACAGCAGAAGGTCCCAGAGAAGATGAAAAGTTCACAAGCCACAGGAACAGGCAAACTTTCCCAGCCAGGGAACAGCTCTTCCTTTCCCCAGAGGACACTCGTTTTGTTTATCTGAGGTTTCTGCTGTGTGCTTTCAGCTGCCTGCATCCTCAGGGGCTTGTTTTCATTAATTTCTGAGTGAGAGACTTTTAGCTTTTTTGATTTTTGTTTAAGGTCTCCAACTGCTGGTTTGTTTTTTTTTTTTTTTTTTACTTTTAAATGAGTCCTTACTGGTTAAAGATCCCTTTTCTCAGCAGAACTAACCTGGGAAATAGATTGCTGTTGTAACCAGGTGGGGGCCCACCCATCTGCACTCACCATTATTCATACTGGCCCTAGGACTCTTCAGGGTGGATCTCATTCCTGTCAAGCTCATAAACAAAATGTTGTGGTCTGATGCAGTTTCTGCCTTCTCTCAGCTCTCCTGCTTCTTCCTGAAGGACCCCCACCATGCACCCATCATCCCCTGTCCAGGACTCACTCGCTGCTTGCCATGGCCTTAATGGCAAACACAGGGTGCAGGCAGAGGGATCAGGTGAGAAGAAGAGCTCTGTACAGTCACAAAAGCTCCTCAGCAGGATTATTTCCTCCTCCCCCCCCCCACCCCCAAGAAGCAGATCTTCTCATTCTCCAAAGAGTATTCTTTGATAATGTTGTGTGTTGAGATGAAAATCAGTCAGCTCCTAACAGGCATTTATTTTCTTCTGTCTTTATCTCCTACAGCCAGCTACAACATCCAGTAAGTATTTCACCCTGTTCCCTAGTGCAGACTTGGCTTAGGAGAATAAATCCCACTTTCTGTTGGTAATTTCTTTTGGTTTGATCTATGCTAAGCCCCAGCAGCAGTACAGTATCAAAGAGTGGCCCCTCTGCAGTTCAGTTCCTGGCCAGCACTGCCCTGGTGACACTCAGCAGCCCTGCTTCTTATCTAATGGCTTTGCCTTTTACATTATCTATCTTATTTTCAACTCCTGCCATTTTCTCATTTCCTCACTGCAGCCCACCCTGCCTGCAGGGCTGGAATGATGTCTTTGGTCTGCATCAGCAGCAGGCAGCCAGCTGATTTGCTGTGAGCTCCTAAAGCAGAACAATGACATGGGACTTGACTCCCAAGGGTGAATCCTGCTGGCTGTTTCCTCTGTCTTCCTCATTCTCCTGCTGGAATGGGAGCACTGTGACTTTCACCTCTTAAAACTTCTCATCAAGCAGTTGTGCAGCCGTGGTGCTTGGCTGGTGCAGTTTGTGGTCCAAAATTTCAGCATCTTCTGGCCCCATCCAGGTCTAGGCTGAGCCCCAGGGGCTGATGCCCTCTCAGGAGGTACCACTGACACAGTGGCTGACAGCATCATTTGAAACTACTCAAGGATGTCTGCCTGTCAAACCCTCCCTCTGGCTGCCAAAACCCTCAGGGTCCACCCCAGTGTTTGAAGAAGGACAATGCATAGCATCATTTTGGGCAGGCTGCTTTTCCCTGGAGTTTGCTGGTCTCTGTGGCAGGGGCTGAGAGCTGCAGCCACTGCCCTGCCCAGTGCCATAAAATCTGTCCAAGTGGCACAGCACACACAGAGGAAAACCACCAGTCATCCTTTCCACAGCTAGCTTGCCAGCTCACGTGGTTTTCTTTCCTGACAGCAGATAACTGTTCTGCTGAATGTCACAGAATCATAGAATGGTAAGGTTGGAAGGTCTTTCACATTGCATGGGTATTTTCCTCACACCTGCCATTGCACTGTTGGTCATGGCATCTCATGCTTCTTTGCCCAAATCTGGCACCAAGGAGGCTTCCATCAAGAACTGGCTGGTTGAAAACCATAAAAATTATAGTCCATACCCTGTTGCTGGTCATCATCACTGCCAGTTTGAAGCTTAGGGCTTTAACCCTTGACTTGCTATTCTAACAGTAAATTTACCTTTTCATTGGCACTGAGCCATTTTTCTTGGAAAACCTTCAGGACAAAGGCAGCTCTAATCTAAATTCCCTATAGATATACACATTCTAGATACACCTGCAGATGTATCTGGATCTGTCATATACACACACAGACAGCTGCCCAAGAAGGAAATTCAAATTACACACTGGCAACTCTGCCTGTCCCCACTGCACCCTGCACTCCCATCTACCTGTCAGCCAGGACTCTGCCTGCCAGGAAGCCAGGCATGAAGTGACAACCTGTCACTGCCCTAAGCACTGGACAGGAAGGCAAGAACTTGTACTTACTGCAGCTGGAAAGCAGAGGAGAACAAAGGAATTTGAAACTGGCAGTGAACTTGATATAACAACGAAAAAAAATCAAAGATAAAAATGTCTTCAGTTTCACTAACCCTCCCAAACCAGACTGAGGTCAGTAAGGGAAAAACAAATAAACAAGCATCAAACAAACCAACCAACCAACACTTATACAGGGTGTGAATCACTTTTTGCATGCTTACAAGTGGGATGTTGCTGCTGATGGGCTGACCTGAGCCACTGTATTATGAAGCTGCCTCCCAAAAAGCCTTAGAATGTCCTGTGAAAGCAAACACATTCCCCCAGCACCCAGCAAACTGCTTGATCTGAGATAGCTCCATCATTTCCTGTAGGAATCAGAGAAGCCTGAAAACACTTCTTTATTCCCTAACATTCATGTGTGCAGAAAACACCTGCACCAGCTGCATCAGCTCCTCAGTCACAATGCTGGGGATGAGAATGAGATGGGAGAGCATCGACTGAAAGGCCAACACCATCTTTAATTGATAAGCCCAAAAGCACAGGGTGGAAAGTGAAAGCTGCCTCCAGAGCTGGCTGGCACAGACGGGAAAAACTTGCTCCTGGTTGCTTGATTTTAAACAAAACCTACAGTAGCTCCCATTGTTTATTTGTTTTCCCCCCCTCTAGACTAGCCAGCATGTGGCTTACGAGCCACACTGATAGATGCGATAAAGCTGCTGCCAGATCTGATTGATGACAGCTCTAGGAAACGCTGTGTGAAGGTCACACTGCAATTCCCTCTCTGCAGCTGCTCCTGCTAAGCAGTGTTACAGCCAAATAAAGTCTGGATCTGCTAATTGCTAATAACAGGGAAATCCCCTCCTTACCTCGCTTTCTCTTTCAGTTTTGAACAGGAAAGCCATAAGCGTGTGTAACTGATGAGACACCAGATTAAGTCTCAAAGAGATCCTTGAACACACTTTAATGGACACAAAAATCAAATAAAGTCCACCCACAGCAACTGGCAGCGTCTGAAGCCAGTACATCACAGTTTAGCATGACAGTGGCATCTAAGAGAGCCTTCACTCTTTGCTTCTCTGCAGAACTGAGATAACACACCACTAGACACTCTCTGTGAAGCAGTGCTAGTAGCTCTGGCTCTGATCATGTGAAGGCATTAATTAAGCTCCCTTCCCAAAATCCATTCATTTAGATGAACCAAACAAGCAACTAAACTTCAAAGTGGCTACCAGCTGAGGCTAAGTTCAGCAAGCCAGGACATCAGCCAGTCAAGCAGGACACCAAGAGCTTGTTTTTTCATCACTGTTTAGATGTGATTAGGGCAACGATAAGAGACTTGGGGGAATTCACAAACATATAATGACAGTCCCCTAATGAATAATGTATAGTTAGTGCAACTCACAGCAATTACCTCACATACACAAAGTGCTGTAGTTCTGGGGGGTAAAACACTCTTATCTCTGAGATATCAGCTACACTCTGGATTACACTTGAAACCACATGTGTACCTCTTTTCTGGTACTTATTATTAATGGATGGACATAGTTTTTATTCAGCATTTTGTACTCATAAAGATTTTGGCACAACAGAACATCTGTCCTAGAGAAAGGCAGCCTTCATCAGCTCAAAGATGGGTGATGACAAGAGAAATGCTGGCAGCAGAAAGTCCCCAGGCAGTCAGAAAATCCCACCACTATGTCACCATGGAAGGATTAATGCAGTGATTTTTTTTTTTAATTGTTTATTTTACAGCTTAGGAAAGAGGTTTTAAGTAGACATACAGTTTGGCTTATTTTACTGAGAAACACACACCTTCAACTTTTAAGATACCACTGCATGTAAAGAGCAGTATCTGTACAAAATCAAACTTTAAATAAGTCATCTTAGGAGCTTCTTTCCTCGATTTCTTGATGGACACTGGTAAAATATACAGCAGATATTGATTTGCCCTTTCCATAGCCTAGTGTGAGAGGTGATCACCTTCATCAGCTCTGGACACTGCTCTCTGTTAAGCTTGCTCAGCACCTTGAGCAGTCAAATCTTACCATGCACCACATGTCGTGACCAACTTTTTGTTAAGGTGGCAGAGCAGTAGTGGACAGCAGACAAATCACTTTTTGGCTACTGAGGATTTCATTTCTAACTGCATCTGAACACTAGGGCTCATGTCTCAAAAGCTTTATTTGTTACCTGCCATCAGTTATCCCCCTTTCCACAAACCCCAGCTATGTTCCTGCCTCACTAGAACCAGCACGTTTCATGAGACATAGGGAGTCAAGAGTCAGCTGTTAATCAGAGAGCAGAGGCAGTTTAACCTGTATATGGTATTTTATGGTGCTGTTGCACATGCAATGCAGAGCCTCCCCACACTGGCAGAGGGGCAGGCGCAGCCCAGTCACGCTGTGTAAGCCCTGCGTGATTGCAGCTGTGTGTTCTGCTACCTGCTCACAGCCTGTTCTTGGTGTGTCCTTAGACAGACACTCCCCAGAAAGAGATTTGGTGTGATAGTAAAAACTTAAATATGCTGTAAGGCCAGGATAGGATGCCTCACAGCAGGAAAGATAACTCCTCCTAAATTTCAAGAGACAACCTTAATAGATGGAGGCAGACATTCAAGACTTAGCTTTTTCAGTCCTGGTTCAGAGGTCGCAGTAACTCTGCAGTCCTTTGGTTGACTTCTGTTTTTCTATTATTTTCACTGGGTTTGGCTACTAGAGTCCAACTGGGAGCCTAATAACATTTTATATTAGAGTATATTAACCTGGAGTGATACCTGCTGAGTGTGTAAGGCGCTCACCTGCCCAGCCCAGACAGCTCCTGTGCCAGATGAAACACTCTATTTGTCAACAGACTGATGAATCAGAGGAAATTCAGAGTCATATCAGCAGCTAGGTGTCATTTACCTCCAAACCAAGTTGAATTGTGTAACTGAAAGGGATGCATAAATGTTTTAGTGTTACTAAAGCCCTAACAGCACAGACTGAACTAAACCGTCCAGGAGTTTGGAAGTGTAAATCCGTGGATACCACTTCAGAAGATCTCTTGCAGGTGACTATAAAGCACATCTGTTACTGCTCCTCACAAAACAAAGAGCACAGCTTTGAACAATGCAGTTAACCAGGCAGAGTCCTGGACACCACACTCCCACTGTCCACTGTATAAGGCACCAAACTTTGGAAGATGGACGGAAACTGAATCAGCAGACTCCAGATGGCATAAACCAGCCCTAAACTGCTGCCTCTTTGTCCTGGGGCACTGTCTCGAGGAAGTCTGCACTGAGCAGCAGGGCAGGACAATTTCTGATCTGACCTTACAAGCAGGTTCTCCCTGCACCACTGAAATGAACAGCAGGATTTGCTGTGTGTGTACCAAATACAGTCTGCCCCAGTGTTTATTTGTTTACACCCCCGACGGTGTGCCCTAAATTCAAGAGCTTCAGGAGGTGAAACTGAAAAAGCTCTCCACAAAGACCACAAGATTTTAAGAGTGCGAGCAGCTGAGAGTGCGAATTTTACCCCTCCTCGTCACCTCCCGCTTCAAAAAACTCTGCAGTTCTAACCCCACAGACCTTCCACATCCTTTCACCTAAAAATCTACCCAAGATCCAGCAACGACACCATGGAACCATTTGAATCTTGCTGTCGTATTTCCTGGGAAACACCAAACAGTGCCACACATCACCAACGGCAGTGTCTGCTCATTGTTCTGTGCACAGACTTGTCACCATGATCACAGGCTCTTCGGGTACACAAAGAAAACTGTAGATGCTGCTTTTCAGAATCCATTTCAAATTCTCCTGAAACCCATCTCTGTGCCCTGCAGCTGCAGGAAGACAGGGCAGCTCTCCCTCCAGCTCTAATTCACTCCTCTTCCACCCCAGTTCCAAAAGGAAAAATAGATTATTGAAAACGAGAAAGTAAATGGTGCAGCTCTCCCTATGGAAACCAGCAGGAGGCACAAGGGATGACTGAAGGGTGCCAGGCACCCATGCAGGCACTGATGGATAGACTCATCTGGCTGCCAGGCTGCTCCCCTGTCCCCTTGCACCAACTCTTTCTGGAGAAGCAGGGAGAAAGAACTTCACTTTACTGTTTCCATGACAAAAAAAAGTGGCTCTGTAACCCTGGGAGCAAGCAGCGACAGAGCACCTGCAAGGGTGAGATACCAGACATGGAAAACACCTCCCAAGCCATGCTGTGACATTTTTTTCCCCAGGGAACAAAAAACCCCGAATTGCACAAAGAACAGCAGAATCCATCTGCTTAGGGAGCCCTGGCCTGCAGTACATTTAATTAGATCTTTCTGACTTTGAGATGTATCATCTTCAGAGTCATTACAAAGGTATGAGTAAAAAAAACCAGGCAAAGACACACCAAGTGTCATCAAACTGATCATGGAGGATCCAGACGGGAGATTAGTGAAATACTTCTCCGTTCCTGACATCTGCCTTGTCTTGCCTTTCAGAGTGCAGTATTGTTAGCTACACTGCCTTTCTGGGCAGGTGGATGCAGGATGCCTGCCTGAATCTTCTCACCTCCTCCAACTCCGCAGCCTGCAGCCTCTGGAGCACCGTCTGCTTCTGGCTCTTTACGCAGCTCTTCTGCCGCCTTATTCTTTCCCTACCGCCTAAATGTTTGGCAAGATTCCTCTGCCCTCCCCACACAAGAGGCACAAGCGCACAGAGCCGTCAAAGTTCAAACGCTGAGTTTCCCAAAACCTCAACCCGGGTCGCAGTGCAGAAGCCGCTGTCTGCCAGCGGCAGGATGCTGGAGCGGTAACCTCCGAGACAGGAAATCAAGAGGAGGGGGCCGGGTGGGGAATTCAATAGGACAGATCTGGAGGGATGATTCTTTTCGCCTTTGCCCTCAGTGAATCCAGGACTGTAACATGATGCAATCTCTCGGCTACGATGAAACGGCTTCGAATGACAAAGTCTGGAGAGTGCGAGCCCACCTCCTCCCACCCTAAAGGCACAGAACGCTGAAACTCGCAGCTGTACAAAGCAGCAGCGCTGCTGCCAGGCTGGTACTTTTGGCCACCAGCAAGGGATGCGAGTTTCGGGATGGCAAACCGGGGGGGTTCGTTGCGGGGGACTTCTCTTTGCTGGATTTCTGCGGTTCGAGGCGCGGGCAGAGGCTGCAGCGCGCAGCGATGCCGGGGCCCGGCGGGGAACAGCAGCCGCCGGAGCTGCCTCTGCCTGATGCCCGGGCTCCCTCCCAGCTTTTTCCATAGGTTTCTCCCGGCCAAGAAAACGAGCGGGACTAATTATTTTCCCCCACGCTTTTTCTTTTTTTTTTTTTTCTTCCCGCAGTAAGCCCACAGCTTTTCTAACACAGAGCTGCCTGGAGCAGCAGCGGAGCCTCGGCAGAAAAAAAAAAAAAAAGCTCTTTTTATGAATCCAGCCCTTCACCCGCCCTCATTTTTTCCTCCTCTTCTCCCTCCCGATCCCGCGGATCTGGGGAGAGAGATGCTGCCTAGAGCCAGAGGGGATCCTCCTACCTTTCCTGCCGTCCTGCCGCGGCTGCCGGCACAAAGCGGGGTCCGGGCAGCTCCGGGGCCTGGCGCAGCTCCTGCCGCGCAGGGTAGCCCCGCCGAGCGCAGCCAGCACCGCGCCGCGCCGGGGAGAGGCGGGGAGAAAGCGCGGAGGCGGCGCCGGCCTGCCCGCTCCCACCGCCCCCGGCCGCAGGGAGGGGACACGGGGCGAGGCGGGGCGACAGGAACAAAGGCGCGGGGGGAGCGCACCCGCAGGCACCTCTGGATGTGGGGAAAGGGGCAGGTGTGTGCGGCAGCCGGCGGGTGTGGGGTAGGATGAGGTAGGGGGGCAGATGTGTGCGGCAGCCCCCGGGCAGAAGGAGCAGGACATCTGCGGGGGCGCAGAGCTTCCTCCCGGGCAGGGGCAGGTGAGTCGAGATGCCCCGCTGGGAATCGGATGCCGGCAGTTCGAATATGGGCTTGCTGCCCTAGAGCAGCGCGTTCGGGGTGGGTGGAGGCTCGTTCTAAATGTTGCAATAGCGTAGAATTGTTTTGGTTAGAAAAGACTCCGAAGATCACCGAGTCCAACCGTTAACCCAGCACTGCCAAGTCCACCGCTAAACAACGTCCCTCAGCACCACGTCTGCACAGCTTTTCAGTCCGTCTGGGAATGGGGACTCCAGCGCTGCTCTGCTCGGGGCAATCCCAAGCACACATCCAGGCTGGGCGAGGAGTGGCTCGAGAGCAGCCTGGAAGAGAAGGACTTGGGGGTGTCAGTTAGTGACAGACTCCCTACGAGCCAGCAATGGTCACTGGCAGCCCAGCAGGCAGCTGTGTGCTGGGCTGCATCCAAAGCAGAGAGCAGCAGTACAGGGACGCGATTCTGCCCCTCTGCTCTGCTCTGCTCTGCCCTGCTCTGCTCAGACCCCACCTGCAGCACTGCCTCCAGTTCTGGTTCCTCCAGCATGAGGGGCACGGAGCTGTTGGAGCAGGTCCACAGGAGGCCACGAAGATGATCAGAAGGCTGGAGAACCTCCCCCATGGTGACAGGCTGGGAGAGTTGGGGCTGTTCAGCCTGGAGAAGGCTCCAGGGAGCTTCAGTCCAGCTGGATGTTATCTACTGCAGCTATAACATTTGGATGCACAAATGCTCTTTTGTGAGAAATGTTCCTGGAGCATTCTACAAGCAAGTTCACCATACTGCACAGGCTTGTAGCCTCTGTTGTTGTACATGTGTATACATGTAGTTCTGCACAAAATTCATTAAGCATTTTTAATTTTGGTTAATTAGATTTGGATAGATCTGGCCAAATTTGGTCTTCTGCCCTGTTTCATCCTCCTCAGTCTTTCCAGTAGGGTGATACTCAAACTAACAGGTTCAACCAGGGAAAATTTTCTTTATTCAGCATTCACACTCTCTGCCAGCCAGGATATGCATGAGATCTCTGTAGCCTAAATCAGGACTGCTGAATTTGCAGCCCTACCTTGTCAGGACAAATTATTTACTCCAAAATCTCACTTTTAGCTGTTCTCTTTCATGTCTGCCTTTGAGTACGGGCAGGGAAGGACTTGCCTACTACATGAGCTTCTTTAACAGCAGCAGCCTGCTCCCACCTGCCTTTTGTTCATTAAGCTCACTGGGAGCTGGCAGGAGTGGGATTTGGAGTAGTTATAAGCAGTGATTTTTCTGCCAATATTAAAGGGTTTTGTCAGCCTCAAAAAAATAAACCATAGCTCCTCTTCTCCACAGTTCAATTGCTTTCAGCTATTGCTGTCCTAGAGCTACTTGATTTGACCTTAATGTGTGATTGCTGGAGAGAACAATCCAGAAGATTCCTAAAAGCACATGCCCTGGCTCCTCTGGTGTGTGCATGCATAGTGCCACTGACTGCTGTGCTTGCAGTGAGCACATTCAGGATTCAGTGGTTTTACTGCCCCTTGTTTGATAAATTTTAATGCACACATTACATTAAGTAACACTTGAATGTATAGGCTCTGCCTGCCCTGAGATGTTGTGGCAGCTCCACATCTGTAAGCAGGGTGCTTGGTTCCAGCAGTACTGAATTTCTTCCACAGGAACGTCCTGACGATGTTAAGAAGCTCGTTGGCAAAGACACAAAGATGAGAAATAGTCATCACAAGACTGGCAAGAAAATAAGGACTTTATACCCTATGCCAGATGAGGAAATGAGATAAGAAGGGGTTTGTCCTTAGGCTGTTGGAGAGATTGGTAAGAACTGCTTGTCTTCTGGTGGGAACTCCATGGAGACTAAAAATAGGCCATCTATCTCAGAAGCAAACATCAGACAGCACAAACAGTTCCTCCGGAAGATAAACTCTCTCTAAAGCTGAAGGGCTCAAACATTAGTTTTTATTTTTCTCAATTCAGATTCTTAGTGCTCAGACTGCTGCATTTTAAAATGGCATTTCCCACCCCCAGTTCTGGGTTTATGCGTTCCCTAAGCTACTTCAGCTGCAAAACAGACCTTAGCGGTTCAGTGAGTTTCTTTCCCATGAGTCTTTAAAACAGTATGTAAATCCAAGTTTGATTTTATGGAATTAAAAGGAGCAGCATATAACTCACCTCAAACATGAGAGCATCAAAATAAATCAGTTGATGACTAAGGAGTTTCTTGCATGGAAACTGAAGTCAGGTCATTAATGGGAACTCTGTGGTCCTCAGTAACTGGACGTCATAGTTTGCACCCAATAAACTTCTTAAACTAATCATCTTCTAACACAAAGCAGTAGAAGGCAAATTTCTATAAATTCTCTATTTGCAGCACACATCCCCTATGCTTGGAAAGGCACTTTGGAGCTTTTAAGTTCAAGACCAAACACACATGCATTAGCATTTGGCACCTGACATTTTCAGAAATGCTATGCTAACGTCCTTTTGTTATTTGCATATCGAACCCCCCAGCACCACTGCAGAGCAGCTCTGTCTTTGGGTAGCACAAATTGAAAACAGTAAAGTAATCCCTGTCTTGTTATTTATATTCTTAAATCAAGGCTAAACACACCAGGAGAGCATTTCCTGTAAATCATAGAATCATAGAATGGTAAGGTTGGAAGGGACCTCAAAGATCATCTAGTTCCAACCCCCTGCCATAGGCAGGGACACCTCCCACTAGCACAGGTCACTCAAGGCCTTGTCCAACCTGGCCGTGAACACCTCCAAGAAGGGAACATCCACAACCTCCCTGGGGAACCTGTTCCAGTGCCTCACCACCCTAATTGTAAAAGAATATCTCGCCTCCTTGCCCCTGCTTTCTTTGAATTCAGGCAAGACTGGGGCAAAAATGGGAGCTCAGCCCTCCCCTTCCTCTTTTTTCCCTGGCATTGTTCAACAAGGTATGAAACTCTACAGATGCCCTCTCCTTTATCACCAAGATGGGGGAGCAGCCAGATCTCCAACTGATCGCCTGTCAAAACAGTGCCTGTGTGATTCTATTGACAATCTCCAGAGTTCAGCCAAACACCCCAGGCTGTTCTACAGTACCATTGCTTTGCACCTATAGCAGAAGGCTTCTGCAAGCACTAGAGAAACTCTTTCAAGTCCCTTCCTATTTATAACATATTCACTCTTGAGCTGACTCAAGGTGATAAGATATCTCATTTGTTTCACATGAGTAATTTTGTTATGCCTGCCAGAAAACTTATCATAGAATCACAGAATGGTAAAGTTGGAAGGGACCTCAAAGATCATCTAGTTCCAACCCCCTGCCATAGGCAGGGACACCTCCTACTTGGCCATGTTTGCTTTTAATGATACTTTCAAACACAACAAAGCTCTGTTTTTGCTGCTCCAAAAGCCTCTTCCAGTTTTTCCATTTAATAAACTAGAAAGATTTTGAAAGAAAAATACCTTATTTGTGTTTGGGCAACTGCTATTGTAATGCTTACCTTCTGTACAGGATTTGGAAGTCAAGATCTGATGATGCAAAGTGTCTTTGTAAGGTTTGGGTTGCAATAATTAGGCCTCTTTATGGAGCAAAACTAGAAGTGGGTAGATTCACATTGGATGTTAGGAAGAAGTTCTTCCCCGTGAGGGTAGTGAGACACTGGAACAGGTTGCCCAGGCAGGTGGTAGAAGCCTCATCCCTGGAGGTCGGTAAGGCCAGGTTGGATGTGGCTCTGAGCAACCTGATCTAGTGGGAGGTGTCCCTGCCCATGGCACAGGGGTTGGGGCGAGGTGATCCTTGAGGTTCCTTCCAGCCCTGACAATTCTGTGTGTCTATGATTTATTCCATACTGATTTTTTTTACAGGAGGTGATTTGCCATTTAGACATTAATTTAAACAAAGCAGGGTTCAAGAAAACGCTCACAAATACTTCTGATTTCAGAATAGTAGCAGTGTGAAAATCAGCTAGCACTGGAATACTAATTTTAGTCACCTCCCAAGTGCAGAAGGTCTGAAGTTTGCTAATTTGGGTTTGAGCCTATTTCAGAGGTATACAGGTAAAGTGAGAACACATGATCTGGTTTTTATATTTTTAAAGAATAATTCAAAACCCATTTATAGACCTGAAAGGAAGGTGCTGGCCCTGAAATTCAGCACCTCAGAATAGCCTACAGCTGCAGAGTCCTGATGGCAACAGAACCCTTCAATTTCAGCCCCCAGTCTACTGATAAATTTCATTTTCTATTCTTTATTTATATTCTCTTCTGTGCCATTTCAAATGGAGTACAGGATCTCAGTAGCCTTTCATTCTTAAGTTATTTTTATTGCACTGTAAAAATAACCAGTTATTACACTGAAAAAAAAAAAAAGGATTAAGGAAAAAAATGCAATTTGAACAATTTGATGCTTGTTCAGTGAGTCATAAAGTTCTGCAGGCACTTCCATCTATCACAAACTAGCTGGGAGATGAAAAATGTCAAGTATCTAACTGGCAAGATCTGGGGTGCCTAAAGTATCTCTACTCCAGAGAGAACTGGTTTTTAAAGTCTGGCTAACAAAACTGCCAAGTGACACAAAGGCTACCAACCTGCTTCCCCAAAGGAATTATTCCAGGCAGAGAACTGTGAGGAACTCCAGACAGACCATTATGAACCTCAGCTGGTTAGTTTGCTGTCAGCCATGGCACCTTCTCAATTGTCTGTTAATAAGCCAAAAACCAAAAAAGACAGTAGTGTAAAAAACTGTCATGTCACTTATGCCAGAAACATATCCAGCCAGGAGCAAAAAAAAAAAAAAAAAAATCTCAAAGCCTTGCAGTGGTGAGGCCAGCACAAGCAGGGCTTCAGCATAATGTGTATTTGTAATTAAAAATAGTCACAGTTGTTCTTCCCTTTCTTCTTCCCCTGTAGAAAAGATGTTGCAATGTTTATGAGAATGTGGTGAATACAAAGCAGCTCCCTTTATGCCTTTGTTCTGTCAGGCCACCTCCTGAATACAAGAGGCTGAGAGGAGCTTGCAGAAGAATTGTCAAAGGGTGAAGAAAAGTTTTCATGTTGGGTAA
>WBNM01027451.1:6566-33537 GCA_013399055.1 Ramphastos sulfuratus | reverse complement strand
GCCCACCTCTCAAGCCTGTCCAACTCCCTCTGCAATCCCAATGAGCAGATTTTGCTTATGGGTATGAAGTAATCAGCTTTTAATTCAAAGTAGTTGTATGCAATTGTGAAATTCCTACACACACAAATAATCAAATAATCTTTCCACCTTCCAAAAAAGGTCGTTATATGTATCAGCTTGTTATTATGCATATAGAACTTTGATAGTAATGTTTGTCTCTTCCAGGCGTTTAATTTTAAGGTAGTATCAAAAGGAAATCAGTGAAAAAGTTTGTTTACCTCAAAACTGATCAGTATTCAAACTTCTATTAATTACATAAAAATGAAAAATTGTTTTGGAAACACATTTAACAAAAATGCCTCTAAAAATACAGAAGGGTGATGACAAATGGAAAAAATAATGGACATTTATCCATGCTGTGGCTGCACATCTGTTGCTTTGTGGCCATTTCAGACAGCACCTCTCTTAGTATTGCATCACTTCTCGTATGTCCCTGCTCATTGTAGGGTGGTTGGATATCATGAACATCCAGGGTCCTTTCCAACCTGATGGATTCTGTGATTCTATGAATGTAGAGCTAAGCAATGATGTTGGGTTTGGGTTTGTGAATCTGTTGTCTTTGACTCTTTTAAGACCTGACCCTCCTGATATAGCAGTTAAACTGGGAACCAGTCCTTTCCACTTTAGATTTTGAGAAAGAGAAAAAAAAAAAAGAAGTCAGGGCTCCAATTCAGAGAATCATCTAAGCATGTGCTTAATCCTGAGCAATCCACACGAGACAATAGAAGTTAAATATGCATAAATGGTTTGCTGGCTTGAGCTTGTGGGCAGTAGAGCTCATCAGTAACAAAACTAAGTGGATTAAATCGAGGCTATGGCTCAAAAGAACCTGTAAAAAAATATCCCAAACCCTTGTGGTAAAACCAAACATGCTCCAGTGCTTTGCTGAATAGAAAGTTTTCCTCATGAGGTGCTACAGTGTATGGGTTGAGATGGGAAGAGGATTATGGCTTCTAGTAAGGGGCTTAACAAATAAAGGGATGTGCAGAAGGTGGGTAGTGAGAAGTCCTCAGAGACAGGTTTAAAGTGAAAGCTGGAACGAGAGTTGACAGAGTGACAGCTGAACCACATGGAGTGGGAGTTAGCCCCTGGCATGGAGCCACCCAGCAAGCAGTTTGTCAACAAACAATGCAGAAAACAATCAATAGTAAAGGATGCAGAGATGAACGCAACCCTTTGCTGTCCATGTGTGCAAACTTTCCCCAGAAGGTACACGTAATCAGCTTTAAAAAAAGTAGAATGGAGCATCTGACTGTTCACTGTGGGTGGGAAGACAGAGAAAGGTCTGCTTTTTGTGGTACAGAAGGCTATGAAGAGAGTAAAAAAAAAGCAAAAGCAGTGAGGAGGTCAAGACTGGCAACCACTTTTTCAGCTCTGTGTGAAAGCAAGGCATGTGGAGAGCCATCACTCACCGCAGGGAGCACCCTTTCCTGGTGGTGATGCTCTTATTAGTTGCTAATATGACACAAGCCACTGACATGAAGGAGAGCCCATCTAACAAGCACAGAGAAGACACAGACCACTGAAGGGCATCAATTGCTGTGGCTTCTCTAATCACTGTGTGATATACTAAGGAAAAGAAATGAAAGACATGGAGGGAAAGGACAGGAAAATGTTTGAAGCACTGCTCTTTTAGCATGATGAAGGCTGTTAGGGCTTGAAATAAATAGGTAGAGAGGTTTCCCTTGACCTCCATCTCTATTTATATATATATATATAGAGAGAGAGAGAGAGAGAGAGAGAGAGAGAGAGTGAGTGAGGAAACTTATTCAAAAACTTTGGAATTCATAGGTAAGATTTTGCTTCAAATGTATGACCTGAATTTTAGACTAAGCTTCATTTATTGCAGAGGGTATGAGTGGAGGTGTTTGGAAGAGTATGAAAGAGAAAAATCAGTTCCAAGGAAATACAGAGTAAGAGATTTCATGGGAAATAGGGAGAGTTACAAATACCTGAGATCTGCAGAAACCTTTCTTCAAATGGAAGAAGAAAAGAGGAATATGGTAAAATTTGTTTTGCCTTTGTCTGGTTTAGGCAGGATGTGTATTGAAGAGTATTCCTGTACTTTCTATGTTTGTGTTTTGTTGTGGTGTGATTTGTTTAGTTTTTTTTTTTTTCTTTTTTTTTTCAACCTGTGAAACATTCTGAGAGTGGAGAGTGGCACTAAGAAGGGAAAATTAAAGCAAAAAAAAAATTAAATCCTATGTTTAACAGAACCCAAATCCTCTCTGTTGCATTTTATTACATGTAAGTAATATCCTAGAATCGGACTCTGAATATAATAATGCTGCAAAACCTTTGGGGAAATAGAAATGTACCAAATACATTCCTTCTTTCTTAGCAGCTTCTAGTTCATGGTGGATGTTTGTTCTTTCTTTCTGTCATTTCTGTCTTTCAAGCCTCATCAGATTCTGATCAAAGAATCGTGGAACAGTATGGTTTTCACTCTGCTGATTATGACCCGTGGTTTCTATTTTGCACATTAACTTTTAATGGCTGAAACTGAACTTAAGGTTGGGACCTACCTCCCATCTGGAGTCTGGAATTGTATCTCAGTGGAAACCTATAGCCTGACCCTGTGTCAACCACTTCAGATGGTCTTACCTAGATTGGGGAAAAAAAAAGCCAAACGAAAACCCACAACAAGTATTTACTCTTTATTGCAGCCACAAATCTTGGAGTTATTTGAAAGATAAGACCCATTATTTTGTGTTTGTTCTTCCAACCTCTGCTCATATCCAGTTCCAGCATTATTCATGGTGGGTTTCTTAAGGCATTCAGTCTTCCCAGCCCACCCTGCTGCCATCTATGCAGACACATTTCTGAAGATTAGCCCTGTGGTAATATTAGGACTAGGCCAGTTGCATCCTGACTGCATCAAAAGATGTGTGGCCAGCAGATTGAGTGAGGTGATTCTGCCACTCTGCTCTGGTGAGACCTCTCCTGGAGTGCTGCATCCAGGTCTGGAGCCCTTAATACGGGAAGGACATGGACCTGATAGAGTGGATCCAGAGAAGAGCCACAAAAATGATCAGAGGGTTGGAGCACCTCTGCTATGAAGACAGGCTGAGGGAGCTGGGGTTGTTCAGCCTGGAGAAGAGAAGGCTCCAGGGAGACCTAACAGCAGCCTTCCAGTACCCGAAGGGGGCCACAAGGCGGCTGCAGAGAGACTGTTCCCAAAGGCCTGCAGTGACAGGACAAGGGGCAATGCCCTGAAATTAAGCAGTCGATTTAGATTGGGTGTTAAGAAAAAGTTCCTTACCATTAAAGTAGTGGAACACTGGAACGGGTTGCCCGGGGAGGTAGTTGAGGCCTCATCCCTGGAGATATTCAGAGGGAAGCTCAACAGGGCTCTGAGCAACCTGATCTAGTGGAGGATGTGCTGGACTGGATGACCTTTGGAGGTCTCTTCCAACCCAGACCGTTCTGTGATTCTATGATTTTCCTACCAAAATTGTCTCAAAAGCTGTGGCTTTTTACATTAAAACATGCATAGGTTAATATTTCACTCCTAAAGTGATGCTTGCTTTCCATCTATCAAAACAAGTGTGGTGCTGGCTGTAATTCATTCCAAACACCATCTTGCTCTGCTTGGTAATGATCGTTTTCAGTTTCCATAAAAGTAGAGAACTCTAGGTCTCAGGGAAGTTGGTAATTGAGTGGAAACTAGACTTCCATCAAGACTGGTGAGTTTTCTGACAAAAAGAAGAGATTACTCTCTTTGTGAGCAAATTAAGACCATAACAACTGGTTTAATATATGTATGTGTCAGCTGTGAAAACAATGCAAAAGGCAATGACATTATCTAATTACCTTTTTCATGGTCATGAAGTTCCTGCCCCAAATTCATGAAGACGATAGAAAGGTTCTGTTGTGCTCCCAGGCGAGATGGAATGAGGCAGAGCTGCTGGAGGATGCCTCATACCAACTCCATGACTGTGAAAAATTGAACATTTCCATTTTGAGGACTTGAAGATGATCTAAAACCGTAGCTGAAATGCTGATTTTCTTGCCTAGAGGAGGAATACTTGGCCACATTCTAATTCATCCCTCCAATAGATGTTCCTTTATTTATGTTAAGCACTGTTAGCAGTAGCCTCCTTACATATGAATGCATCTGAGATTATGCCAAAGGGTTCATGCCGTTAGAGGAGACACGAATCAGACCTGGGCAAAGGAATGCATTCAGCCTGTCTTTTCTACCTCTAAAAAACAGATGAGATTCTGGCATGTCCTCTTCCTTCCCTTTGGGTCTAGTGTCTGCCCCCAACTCTTGATTTTTAAAGTTTTCCCTTACAAGAAACCCAAAATGTTGTGTATGAACTTAAAGGGAATGCTTTGTGCATAATTTTCTGCCCTTCAGATATTTATTTTCAGAGGAGAAGGTGATAATAAATTAAATTTTGGGGTTTTCTCACTCCAAACTTTCTAGTGCTATTTTTGCCCAGCTCCTGCATGAAATGTTAAAGAGCTGAGGACCTCTTTGTGTAGATTCAAAAGGTTGTTTCTGTGGGAACTGTGGAGATGGACAGGTTAATTCCTACACCACCAAAGTGCTGTCACTTCCTAAGCTGACTTGTAAAGTGAAATCTTGGCTCATGGAAGCAGCAGAATAGGTCAGGCTGCAGTTTCACATTTTGTTTTCTGACATTTTTGAGCCTATTGATTAAGACTCACTCTGAATTTGTAGGTCAGTGCTTTTGGATCCTCTCTGTTGGGTAATAAAATGATGAAAGAACTGCACCACGAGTGCAAAGAGCATTAAACTCATCATACTGAGTTTTGGAGCTGTTGGGTAAGGAGCAGAGGTAAGGGGGAGAGTTTGGAAGGGAAATGGGAACAGGCTTTAGCAGGACCTGTTGTGACAGGACAAGGGGTGCTAGTTTAAACTAAAAGAGGGAGGTTCAGACTGAAGAGAAGGAAGAAATATTTGACATTGAGGGTGGTGAGAGCCTGTCCCATTTTTTTCCAGAATGGTGGTAGAAGCCTCATCCCTGGAGGTGCAATTACTTCAAGTGATGCAATTCCTTCAAACTTTTGAGCAGTGCTGATGTTGTTCATCTTGGGGTTTTGGGTCAATTTAATTAATCAGTGCTCCTTAGTGTGAAAGGTTACCACAGTTGTTTGTTTTTTTCCCCTCAGAGTTTATTTTGAAGTTTGATGGGATTTGTTCCTTATCTCTGTATGTCTGATAGAGTTAGCAAGTAAAAACTGCACATGGACTGATGGGTGACTGAGATCTTAGAGTCATAGAATCGTGTTGGTTGGAAGAGACCTTTAAGATCACTGAGTCCAGCCATTAACCCAGCACTGCCAGGTCTCCACCAAACCATGTCCCTCAGCACCACATCCACATTTTTTTAAAAAACCCTTTAGGGATGGGGACTCCATCACTGCCCTGAGCAGTCTGTTCCAGGGCTTGACTGCCGTTTTGGGGAAGAATTTTTTCTTGTTGTCCAATCTAAACTTCCCCTGGGGCAGCTTAAGGCCATTTCCTCTTGTCCTATCCACTGCTTGGGAGAAGAGACCAACCCCCACTTGGATCCAGACTCCTTTCAAGCAGTTGTAGGACACCAGAGGGTCTTGCCTCAGCCTCCTCTTTTCCAGGCTAAACAACCCCAGGTCTCTCAGCTGCTACTCACCAGACCTGTTCTCCAGACCCTTCACCAGCTTCTTTTCCCTCTTCTGGACCAGCTCCAGCCCCTCAATGTCCTTCTTGGGGTAAGAAGTATTTGAGGAGTGGCCTCACAGGTACCCAGTACAAAGAAATCAAGTTTGGGAAGTGAGCAAATACTCCTGGTGTCATGCCCCTGAGATTTCCCTGAATGAGATGGGCAGGTTTTCATTGATGTGAGTGCAAACAGGTACAGGCCAAAGGCTTGAATATTTTCCTAGAAGAGCGTGGGGAGCTGTGGCAAGTGTGGTGGTTGTCCTAGCATGAAAGTTAAGGAAATTAAGGGCTTAATGGAGAGCTCATTAAATTCCCACAGGTAGTAACGCACGTAGTGTTTCATGCAAGGAATGGCCCTATTCAGATGTATTTATGCAGCTAATAATTGGAAAAATTAATGCAGTGTGTCCTTGGGCCAACTCAGCTGGGTACCTGATACCTTTCTGCTGAGGTGAAGAGGCTTGACATTTCCAGACTGGGCAACCATGACAAGTCTCAGTACTTGTGACATCTGGGCAGGCATTTGCTCTCTACCCATTTTGGCTGATGAAAGAAGCACAAAGGGATTTTAGAGAGGTTTGCAGAGATAAGGAGGGCAGCTCAAGCTGCCCTGGTGAAGAAGTGTGCAGTTTCATCGTGGCATCTGACCTTTCTCCTCTCCTCCTGGCGAAGAGCACTTCTCTGCAGTGCTGTAATTGGACATGCTGTCCAAACTCCTTTCAGCACTCAGCCTGCATAGGAAAAAAGGCAAGAGCATGGAGCAAAATAATTTATCAGGATTGGTAGAAGGTTTCACACAAGAATGGTGATATATTGGAGCATCAGAAAGGGTAAAAAATTTAGTTTAGGCTTTCAATGTGAGAATTTAGCTAACAGGAGTTAAAAATAAAGGAGAATAAATAGGAACTTGTACCTTCTGCCCATAAATTGACCTTGCTTCCTGCTCTGAGAAGACCAAAAACAATGATTAATAATTTACAAACCTGCTGTCTATTCAGGAGGTTGCGGGTTTATGCAGCAATACTGGATTGATAACAGCTTTAATCCCAAATTCATTTGCAACCTTCTGGAAATAGAATATGATAGAGGGGCTACGATAGGAAAGGGTGATTCATGGTGGCTAGGTTATGACCAAGAGTGACTGGCAATCCTGTGTTTAGCTCCAGTTGCAGGGATGGGTGGGGACATGGCACTTGGAGACATGGTTTAATGGACATAGCGGTGTTGGGTTGATGGTTGGATTGGGTGATCTTAGAGGCCTTTTCCAACTGAAACAGTTCTGTGATTCTATGATTCTGTACCTGAGACAAAACTTACACTAGGGTGCTGAAGCTAATGCTAAGAAACCTCATTAGTATTTTGAAACCCAAATTGCCTTCTGGAAGCTTAGAGGTAACAACCCAAGAACACAGACTTTCAAAGTAATCAAGCTTTGAACAGTAGTAACATTCTTGTTGTTGTTGTTTTTTGTGCCCTAGGATTCTGTGCAGTTTCTCTACAGTGGATCCTGAGAAATTTTTTTCTGACTTTTACCTCCAGAAGTTTGAACATGGAAGAGCTGGTGTCTCTGTTATGGTCTGAAGCCATATCTCCTGTTTGTGGAACCACAGGGTGTGCTTACACCTCTGAAAACGCAGTAACTCTTATTTTGATGCCAAAGGCCTTAACTGAAGTGAAAGCACCCTCAGCTAAGAAGGTGTAGGATTTATTTCTGATGATTCTTCATTTAGCTTTGAGTTTGAGTCTGTGAAAAGACTGGAATACAGCAGGAATGGTGGCTGTTCCACACACATGTAACTAGCTTGTGGGAAAGAGCTGGCAGGGCCAGGACAGCGCAAGCTGTGGTGCTGCATATGCATGAGACCTCTTCATAGGCAGCAGGTCAGCTACTTTTTTTTTTTTTTTTTCTTTCAGATTATATCTGATAAAAAGAAAATGTGCCTCCCAAACCCACTGACTTTTACTTTAGCCATAATCTGAGATCACCTCTCTGGGGATCAGTTATCTTGGGGAGCAAAGGATTCAAGATGAGACAGTTTAATGTGGAGTGAGACTGCTGCAGCTGCAGTCCTTCCTTTCACAAGAGGTTCTAAAGTTGATTTCAGCGTGGAGTGAGGAGAAAAGCTTTTTACTGTTTGTTGCCCTTTGCTTGGGGGAAGTCCTGTTAATAAATTGATTTGCCTGGTTTTGTTTTGCATCACTTTGTGCCCTTCTTTTTTCTCTACTTGCTGGCAAATGGCTGTATTCTCTTGTCCTCTCTGTTGTTTGTCCTTGCTCTTGCTTTGCATCCATTTCGGTCATCATATTTTTTCAGATATATTTTTAGGGTAAGAGTAAACTGTGCTGGTTTGTTTAGAAAGATGAAGTTATTTAATGACCCTGGAGGTAAGGATATCTGAAGGCTTCTGCGTACTGCAGAGTGAGCCCCCACTGATTTAAATTGCCTTTCGGGAAAGCCCATGGCTAATCAGCTTATAGCATATATATATACATGTGACATTTATATGGCTAGTCCTGATATAAAGCTCTGTTTCTAGCAATCTCTAGATTATTTCTAATTCTTTTATAATTACAGACCTTGATGCAAAAACATAATCTGCTTACCTGTATTAGCAGAGGAAGGAGAGCTATCACTTGTAGTCAGTTCCACAGGCAGAGCCATTTTAAGTCGATTGGTTTTATTATTACTGTGCTCTTCACACTCATATGCCTCCAACTGGAATGAAGCCATTTGAATTTATCTGCTGTATCAAGGCAATCGAATGACAAGGAGTGGTAGTCACTGAGGATGGATGGCTTTGGGTCTCGGTGTCATTAGTTGCCTTGAGAAATATAGCGAGACCTTCAATCCAAGGAGGGATACTTCAGGATTTAATTAATACTTTCAGAATGCTATGATTAGCTTTTATTTCAACTTCTTTCACTAATTAAAGATTATAGCTATATGATCAAACAGATATGCAAGCAGTATATGATGAAGTTTGACAGAGGAAAAGAAAACCTCCCTCAGGAAAGGAAAAATACGTTGCTCTCCATCACATATCTGGGATTTAATGTTGAGACTCTGACATGATCTAAAATACTCAGTGAATACCTATTAATTAGGAAATCATTCTCACTTAGAGGACAGAGAACAAAGCAAAGTTGATAAATGATAGCAAGGTACTAGACCATAAAGATTGTTTTGTACTTATGAGTGCGAGGTTTCCATCAAGTAATTAGTTGGGGCTATATATTTTCGGATGTGTCAATGTGTAAACACTAGAAATGTACCCTTCAAAAAAAGGATGGGTTTAAAAATGTGAATATTTGATCTTATGTAGTGTTTGGCTTGACTGCACAGATGTAATTCAAAGCCTCTCTACATATAGTCATAAAGTCAGATTATGACAGAGCATGCTTCACTGACAGACTGCATAGTATTTCATAGGAGTGGTGAGGTGAAGGATAACGAGCATTTCTCCTAGGTCTAAATCTCTTGCATCCAGATACTTTGACTCTCAAAGTCGTGTTGTAGGGGTCAGAACTTGGCCAATTTTAAAATTAAGTGTTTCCTCAAATGGCACAAAATAGAGTTGTGAAAAATTATTTCTTTCTGTGGAGACTGTGCTCATAATATCTTTTCTGTTCGTTCATCATCCCTAAAATATTAGTTTCAGTGGGAAAGGGCAAACTTCCATTTGCTTTCCTGTGCTGCGTATTAAGTCTTCTGCTCAAGACTAAATGGTGAGATTCAAAATGCAAAATGCTATTATAGACCAGCAGCATTCTGCAGATTAATTTGTGCTTTTATTATAGGATTATCTTTGTACCTCTAGTTTGCAAGCGAGTTTAATACTAATATTGCTGGTAATTTCTTCATGTTGTGATTATTAAATGTCAGGCACATCACTGTCTCAGGCTGTGCTGCCTGGGCAGGAGATCTGGCTTTTGATTGATAAGCTGCAAGTGGAATCCTCTCCCCAAGGCTGAGGCAGAAGATTATTAATTGTATTTTGAACATTATTCAAACGGTTCTCCAATATCACTGGAATAATAAAGGGTGATTTAAGGAGACAGATCCTGAGCTGATGGAAGTCACTGGTGGCTTTCAGCTGGGGAGTTTGATACCAATGATACTGTGGTTGTGGCATCACAGGAGTCTCTTCTTTTGGGACAGGTTTTTGAGATATGGGCTAAGTTTGACTGCAGTACCCGAAGCAGGGAAGTTAGTGCTGACTTCTGGGATAATGGAATTGTTTGGGTTGGAAAAGACCTCTAAAACCATTGAGTCTGACTGTTAAGTAACACCACCAAGGCCATTGAACCACGTTTCCAAGGGCCATGATCACTTTCTTCTAGGGATGGTGACTCCACCACTTCCCTAGGCAACCTGTTCCAGTTCCTGACCACTCGTGCAGGAATTAAATTTTTCCTGATCTTCAAGCTATACCTCACCTGGTACAATTTCAGGCCATTTCTTCTCATCCTGTGATTTGTTACTACAGAGAAGAGATCGACCCCCAGCTCACTGCAACCTCCTTTCAGGGAGTTGTAGAGGGCAATTAGGTTTCCCCTCAACCTCCTCTTCTGCAGACTAAACAATCCCAGTTCTCGGATGTGTCCTCAGGATGTTCGACTTCTCTTGGTTCTCTTCATGTGCACATTTGCAGTTAAGTCTTGCAAAGGCACATTAGATAGGTATTGCACATGGAATGTATGCCTGGCTCCTCACAAATCGTTCAGGGGCAGACCAGATGCCTTAAGCTGCTGGAAAAACTTCCACTGACTCGATAGGGATGACCTCTCATTTCAGGTCTTCAATGCATCTTTTGCAGCAGTACCTTCTTTGAGCAATGTGCTTGTAGGAAATACTAGTCTTTTGCATTGAGTTTCCCCATTTCAGTTTTATTTCATCTTTCTTCTTCCTTCTGATCTAAGTTGAAAGTTCAGCTGATAACCAATTCTTCTGTAACACTGGTTATATTATGCCAGTGAGTGGGAATAGCATCACATCTCTCTTTCCACTTGATGGGAAGTGACATAGCACTGATTAAAATTTATTGCTAATGTGCTTTGATGAATGTTTCATAGTATGTTATTGTTTTACTTTTTCATTTCTGGACACTTTCTATTTCTGTTTTATCAATTCTATTTCCTTCAATTGTTTGAGGCATAATGCATGATGCTAATAATGTGTCAGCTTCAGAAATCAGAAGAATAAAATGATACTTTTGCTGAAAACTACAGTTAGAGAGGAGAGTGATTTATAGTGTCCTTTAAAATATGCAATTAGGTTTGTTGACTGAGATGCCAGTTACATACAAAAAAACAGGAGACATTTGAATTTCCTGTTTCAAATTATTTAATATGGAGGCATAATTTATAGGTGGAAGGCAGATTTATTATGTAAGCTAGCCCAACTCTGATCAAAAGGACTATCCAGTTCTCAGCACTTCTTTAATTCTTTAAGCTTCCAGCATTCCTTGAGAAGATTTTCATGCAAGTTTTATAGATGTTCTGTCCATTAATCTATTTTTTTCCCCTCTTTATTCAACGGTTCTACAGTTCAGCTCACTGTGTTGAATCACTCATTCTCCTTTCAGATGCCCAGGTCATGTATTTCATATGATTGCTTTGGTCCCTTTGTAAATCACTTCCATCTTGCATCAGAAAAAAGGACTGAGGAATGTTCAGGCACTGACTAATATTAACAAATATACATAGACTTGTGGAAACTAATTCTTCTCTTTTCACCCTGGTTGCGTATGTTTTGGTCTTTGAGGTCCCTTTGAACAATGGACATAAGCATATGCTTACCTTTACATATGCAACCAGGTCATCTGACCTATCTTCCACGTGCTCCCGTTCCCTCGGTGACCACAAGTCTTCCAGGCTGCTTCTGGATATTGACTCCAAAAGGCTTCTTGAAGAAAAGTATTCTTACTTTCCTGCTGGACTAATTCTTCTACTGAGGAGGAATATGTCTCCTATATAGACATGNAGTAAAGGGGGAGAATTACTTCCCTTGCCCTGTTGGCCACGCTGCTCTGAATGCAGCCCAGATGTGTATATATGCATATAATATATATACACACACACACACACACATACATATATATACACATACATGCATATATATATATATAAAAAGCCAAATATGTGCCCAGCTGTGTTTTTCCAGCTATAAATTTGAGCTCCATCACTGCCAGGTGACCATTGCTTCCCTACTTTATTTGAAGGTTATGTCTGTATTAGCCAGGATGTTTTCATGATCTCAGATATGTCCAAATTAAGTTTGTTATTTTGTTTTTTTTAACTTGGCATATCTGGTTTTAGACAAGTCTCGCAGTATAGAATAATTTGCCAGTCTTCCTGATATAATGTTTCCTTACTCTTTGAGATTATTTAGGAAAATATGAAAGAACTGGAGTGATAACCACGATTCCCTTGTTACTGCAGAAGATGTCAACTTGGCATCCAACTAAATCCTCATTGTCCTTTGTTTACATTCAATTAGTCAAGTTTTGGATCTGCCCAATCTAATTTGAATTAACATTTCAATTACTCTTTTGTGAAAAAGAGAGGAAATGCTTCATTAAATTACATGCTTTATTAAAGTAGCCATCAGCATCCATACAGAAACTTCCTAATGTGATGTTTTACAATGTCAGTCGCTTTCTACAAAAGATCCCAACCTTGAAATATGTATCATTTTAATTAGTTTGCAATTTAATATGTTAGATTTTAAATTAGACTGGAGAGGAGAGGGACTTCTTATGGAGGCATGGAGTGACAGGATGAGGCACAATGGCTTTAAACTGGAAGCAGCTCAATTTAGATGAAACATTAGGAAGAAATTCTTTACAGTGATGTCAGTGAGACACTGGGACAGGTTGCCCACAGAAGTTTTGGTGTCTCCAGCTTGGAACTTGGAACTGTTCAGAGCCAGGTTGGATGGGGCCTTGAGCAGCCTAGTCCCTGGCCATGGCACTGGGTGGGGGTGGAACTAGATGACCTTTAACATTCCTTTCAACCCACACCATTCTGTGATTTTATGATTTTTAACGTCTTCTGTATCAGGGGATAGCAAACTGCTCTAAGTGCTAGAATGTCTCTGATTCATTGAAGAAATATATGTGATTTTGTAGGGAAAAAGGAGCATTCAGGTCCCTCTGAAATCATAAATCACAGAGCATTGTGCTCATCACTGAACAAAGAACAGAAAGACCATCTTTGTGCCCCAAGATATTAGTATGAAAAGTTAGCACTGATGGAGAGAGGATCAGGGTTGAGGGCAGGTATCTGCCTGAAATTGTTCACAGTTGCCTAGAGGGCAACTTCTGCTACTACTTCCATGAAGTCAGTGAAATACCAGAGTGCTCCTGACAGCTATTTTCTGCATCATGTGGGAGAAGGGCATCATCATTTGTAATGGGCATTTTAAGAACACTTGAGTTCCTTTATCATATTTTGAAAGGTTTCATTGCAATTTTGGTGCTTTTACTGGGTAATAGAAGTTTTTTTGAGTCCTCCCTCCTTTCAGCCACAATCTAGCCAATCACTTAAGCATGTGTCTGACACTGAAGGTTATACTTTAGTATGGTCATCTTCAGAGCAGTGCTTAAATTCATCCTGAGCTCTAAGATGAGCTACTGCTGTCGGAAGCTGGTTGTTGAGCTGCTTCTGTGCACATAGGTAATGGTGGCCACTGAGGTCACTGTTTGTATGGGATTTGTGTAGGGTTTGTCAGTTGCCTTAATTGTGAGTAATCACTTATCAAATAAAACTAGATTTTTTTTTTCTTTCTGAAAAACCTCTTAATTTCATAGATTCGTAGAATGGTTTAGGTTATAAGGGACCTTGAAGATCATTTAGTCCCAACCCCCTGCCATGGTCAGGGACACCTTGCACTAGACCAGGTTACTCAATGGCTCATCCAGGCTGGCTGTGAACACCTCCAGGAAGGCAGCATCCACGACCTCCCCAGGCAACCTGTTCCAGTGTCTCGGCACCCTCACTGAAAAAAATCCTTCCTCACCTCCAGTCTGTATCTACCCTCCTCAAACTCCAATCCAGTCTCCCTTGTTCTGTCACTACAAATCCTTGTAAAAAGGCCCTTCCTGGCTTTCTCGTAGGCTCATTTCAGGTACTGGAAGACTGCTCTGAGGTCTCCTCCTGGCCTATTTACCAGCAAGAAAGAACCTCATAAAGCAACTGTCAGCAGCTATACCGGGACAAAGCAATGTCTCCGCTTCTCCAGTTGGAGAGCAAACTCTTAATTATGGCACAAAAATATTTCAGAACAAAGCCATAAAAAATCCTGCATTTTCTTGGCCATTCCCATACCTGCTATAATTAATACTGCACTGGGAAGGTTGCTTTCAGTTCAGTCGAACACATCTGCTTTTAACCTTGATGACCGCATCATTTCTCATAAGCTCAGCCATGGATAAATATTGCAAAGGTGTAGGTGACTGGTTTTAAAATTTTTTTTCTCTTTCAAGCCCTGCAGCCACCTGCATTGTGAATATATTAGCTGGAAAGCCATTTAATCAGTGCTGCTATACTTAAGTGCTTACAGGTTGGAGACAGCTGTAAAGATGCTGAGAACTGCTATGGAAATTGTGAAATATTTATTAATACAATAATAGCGCTTTATCTAGGAGTCAAATTATAATTTAAATTGTGTCTCACAAGGGTGTCTTTGTTCTTTAAAGCAGTTTTGAAGATGTCAGTTTGGGCACGTGCTGTATAAATAAGCAGCTTTCTTTGCTTCGTCTATAGGCAACACAATATGATCTCTAAATTTAAACAACTATGTCTTACTATATTCCTGAATAATGCATTGGGGTATTTTCACTTCTGCTGCTGGAATACTGCTTACAGGCAGGAGAAAAAAAAAATCTAACTGCAGCTGAAATTATAGATTTTTGTGTAGTTTGCCTTAGTTATCAAAATTGGAAACAATAGGAGGACTATGTCTGCTTTAAAGCTTTAGAGAGCCTGATCTAATCTCCAAATGCAGTGAAAAAACCCACTACTAAATGAAGTGTTAGAGCCATTCCAAAAGTCAGGCCTTTGAGTTCTCTTTCTGCATCTACCCCAGCGTGGTTTTGTGTAGATAATTCACGATACACAATAATTTGTGTAGGCATAGTTCATTCCATCCTAAGTTGTGAAATGCCTTCAGATGTCCTAAATATTTTTCACATTACACTCTTTAAAACTGGAGTAATAATGCTTAACTCGTGTCTGGATCTGGTTTCAATGATGAGGACAGAGAAGACCATACTGCAATTTAGCTTCCTCTTCATTAGGTCCATCCCATGTCTTCTAATACTGTGTTGCTAATGGGTGAAGGAGGAGGAGCCTACTTTCAGACTTCTCCAAGATCCTCACCTCAAATTGTCTCACACTATATGCCTGTCTTGAAACTGTATTTGATGTGTGTAAAGAGTTTGAGTAGCATTACCTGAGGAGGACTTGGTATCCTTTAACTTTGGTACGATCTTTTTGCTTTATGGACATGTCATGGCAGCCCTTAGGGGCTCCAGTGGAGGACAGCTGAGGCACATCTGTATGACACAAAGGTCTGAGTTGTCTGACTGTAAGGAGTCTGTAACTAAATGTGGAATCTCATTTTCTGGTACCTGTGGTTTGAACAAGTTCTGAAGTGCTCTTAAGCAGTGGAAATTGCTTTTGAGAACTTGATGACAGTTTCACTGAGTATCTAGTGAAAAAAAAGGGGAAATGGAGCAAACTCATAAACTGCTCCTAGGAACAGCTGCCTCAAGTCTGCAGCTGACATGGATGAGCTACCAGAGGGGGTCAAGTGCAGCTGTATTTGTTCTTGCTGAATTGTTTATTAATAATGATAAAACTCTGATAATCACTATGGAGGTGTTAAAAAAATGTGTGGACATGGCACTTTGGGATATAGTTTAGTGGGCATGGGGGTGTTGGGTTGACCACTGGACTAGGTGATCTTAAAGGTCATTTTCAACCTTAATGACTCTATGACTTTCTAATGATCAAATCTCAAGTTTTAATGATCTGTGTGAACTTCAGATGGATTTCAGCTTGAATGGAAGGAGGAAGGTGGTAGCAGCAGAATAAAGGCAGGGGGGGTTACATGTTTTTGTGCTCTTGAGGGGGGGTAATTTTATTTTTCACTTCAATGTTTTCCTTTTTAAGTGACCTGCTATTTATTATGCAAGGACATTATTGTGCATCACGGCACAAGTAGGACAGTTACAAAGCCCAGCTAAATTAAATTGCCGATTTGGAGACCAGACTGCAATCAGAATTTGATTTTCTGTGTCACAAACTTATGTTAACCTTCAGAATTTTTAAGAGCAGCATGGGCTTGGATCAAAAAAGAGACTTTTAGCCCTGTTCTTAAATAACAGGCAAGTTCAGTCCTTGTTTACATGCATGAGACTTTTACTGACAATGATGAGCTTAGAGCCTTCGACGCTGCTTGCACAGAATACATAATCGACAGTGGAAAATAACTCCAAGGCAGCAGCTCTTCAAAAGACAGGCTGGAGATACGTACTGCAATTAAGGAGGTGTTTTAAAACCTCCCATAATAAATTGCTCTGAAGGGATGAATGTTGCTTGCAACCAAACTGAAAGGCGTACCTCTGCATGGTATGCTGCAACGTGGTAGAAAGCTGTTTGTTGTCTCGTGTCACAAGATGTATGAGAGACACGGTATCCTTCGTATCGTAGAGTCACAGAATCAGTACGGTTGGAAAAGACCTCTAAGTTCACCAACTCCAACCATCAGGACAGCACCACCATGATCATTAAACAATGTCTCAGAGTGCCATGTCCACACATTTCTTGAACACCTCCAGGGATGATGACTCCACCACCTTCCAAGGGCAGCCTGTTCCAATCCCTGAGTACTCTTGAAGCTAAGAAATTTTTCCTAATCTCCAACCTAAACCTCCCCTGACACAACATCAGGCCATCTCCTCATCCTGTCACCTGATACTAGGGAGAAGAGACCAATCCCCACCTCACTCCAAACTCTTTTCAGGGAGTTGTAGAGAGCAGTGAGTTCTCCCCTCAGCCTCTTCTTCTCCAGATATTATGTATCTCATGATATGAGAATCTCATATTCCCATGTAGCACATCATGGACACACTTTGTTAGTTGCAATGAAGCCAAGATTAAGCAGGAGGGAGGAGACCTAAGACCAGTAGGAATGCTTGAGCTGCTGTCTGCATTGATGCATCGGGACTCCACATTCTCTCTCTCTGTATCCTGTGAAACACCAAAGTAGGAGTCAAGAAAGGAAGAATTTATTTGTACAAAATAGGATTTTTAAACAGTTCCTTGTAACCCTCAATGTGCTTTGTTCCCATTGCTAGGAAGGAACTGAGGCCAAGCTTCTGAAAGTCCTTGAACTGTAGGTTAACCTAGTAAATAGTTTCCAGCACTGGATAGTTTACAGAAAATGGTGCTGGTTAGGGTCAGCGAATCTCCTAAACCTGCATTTCTTACAAAGCAGGGACATCCTGCACATTTCTTCTTATAAACTCCTTTTCTATAGTCAAGGAGCAGGCTGCCCAGAGAGGTTGTGGAGTATTCTTCTCTGGAGAGTCCAAACCCACCTGACATTGTGATCCTGGGAAAGCTGTTGTGGGTAGCACTGCTTTAGCAGAAGGATTGGCCTGAATGATCTCCAGAGGTCCCTTCTAACCCCTACCGTGCTGGGATTTTACCATTCTACAAGTTTCATACAAAACTCTTAATTTGCCATAACTGTCCTTTCTAAAGAAAAATCATTGTTAAGAGCAATGAGCTATGGGTAATTTTTTGAAATCAAGGATGTCTTTATGCCTTGATGTCAATGAGAGGCAGATGCTCTGACATCCTGAAGCATTTAGGTGTGCCACCATTACCGCAGCTACAATGTCCTGTATATTCCATGGAAGAGGATTAAAAGAAATGTCACTGTGACTGTGCAGAAGCTAATAATTGTGAGAAGATTTTATATGCATTGTAGCATAGAAAGTGGAATATTGCTGCCAACCTTCAGAGAACTGTCACGAGTTTTACTAATGTTTACTTGCTGTTTTCTTTTCCTCTGGGAACAAAGTTTCAGTTCTTTGTGTACCTGGAACTTTGCAGTCCCAAATTGTTCAGAATATATTTATTGACCTTCTTTAATATAGATTCAGACATTCCTATCTGTCCTGGTTTTGCTGGAACAGAACTCCAGGGCATCCACGGGCTGCAGGCTGTTAGTGGTTTGGATTCAGCTAGGACAGCTGACTGGAGCTGGCTACAGGTGTGTCCCAGACCATCAGCATCACAACAGGTAAAAGGAGGGAAGTTTGCTGAGGAGGGGTAGTTTCCTGCTAGAGTCTCCTTCTTGGGATTCTCCTAGATTGCCTCCTCTTCCTTCTGCTCCCAAGGATTGCCTTCCTGTTTGGTGTGGCTGCTGCACCTTTGCAGGGGTGAGTATAAATGTGCATACTTTGTATGCACACTGCTGTCGGTTTGGCTATTTAATGAAATATGTTTTCCTTTCAACCTGGAGGGTCTTCTCTCCTGTTGTCCCTATTCCTTCCCTGCTGGGGAGGGATCACTGGGTGATAAAGCAACTGCTAGATGTTAGCCCCAGATACCGGCTAAATGTAGATTATTTACAGATTACTTTGGGTTGAAAGAGATCCTCAAAGGTCACCTTGTCCAACCCCCACTGCAGTCAATAGGGACATCTCCAACTAGATCAGATTGCTGAGAACCCCACTGAGTTTTACCTTGAATGTCTCTTTGGATGGGGCCTCAACCACATGCCTGAACATCTTATTCCAGTGTCTCACCACTCTACTGTGAAGAACTTCCTCCTGATATCCAACCTAAGTCTCCCCTGCTTGAGTTTCAATCCATTACCCCTTGTCCTGTCACTACAAGTCCTTCTAAACCGTTCCTCCTCAGTCTCCATGTAGGTCTCCTTCAGATGTTGAAATGTAGCTCTAAGGTCTCCATGGAGCCTTCTCTTCTCTAAACTGAACAGCTCCAATTCTCTCAGGTTGTCTTCATAGGAGAGGTACTCCAGCCCTCTGATCATCTTTGTGGCCCTTCTCTGAACCCACTGATATCTTTGTTCACTACAAGATAATGTTTAACAATTATTCCTTCTGAGTATCTTTTTTTTTTTTTACAATAGGAATTCCTTTCTTAATTTTAACTCTTTGTTGACCTATCCAACTTACTTCTTACCTGTGTTTTGTATAACCAAGTAGATTTCAGCTTTACCCTCTGTCAGCCTGGGCTCTCACCATCTTGTTTTTATATTTCGATGTTTCCAAGGTATCATTATATCCAAGAAGAGACAAATGGCAGTTCATTTGAATATATTTTGTGTAGTTACTTTTTGATATATAATGGAGTATGCATCTATCCTTAAGGTATCTCTGAAAGATATGGAGGCTCGGACTAGATAACTTTTAAAGGTGCCTTCCAACCCAAACCATTCTCTGATGTCTGAACTGTGCCAGCACTTGTGAATTAGCAATGCTGGGAAGTTTTTGGATTTTGTGGTTTTGTTTTTGTGGTTTGTTTTTTTTTCCTGGCAGGGGGTGTCTATTGAAAAGACGAAGAGTGTCTCAGCAATGTGGTTAAACAGAATCCTTAATTCTAGAGGAAACTAAGCCAAATATTTGTGGGCTCTGCACTGGGGAGAATTTGTTGATCCTATATGTTTTGCAGAGGAAATTAGATCTCCTTTTAAGAAGATAAAAATATGCTCTGCTTCCCACCAGTGCAATAGTGTATCTTTTACCATCTGGAATTCAAGGCAGCTGTGCTTCCTGTCTTCTACAAATCTCAGGTAGAAAATATGAAAAAAGGTATTTCCACACTTTCATGTGAATTTGAAAACAATCATAGTCAGCAGTGTAAATGTTGGCAGGCATAGCATCAACCTCTTTCTCCATTTGCTTTTTTCAGATAGCCCAGGTGTGTCCTTTATCTCAACACTCAAATAACAACACAGTTAATTCCTAGGTACATCTGCAAGTCTATTTCAGAGACAGGTTTTTGGTTGCAAGTGGGAAAGTTGACCTGATGGTAGTATCAAAGCTAAACCCAAGCCTTGTGCTTATGCAGCTCTGTGTTTAATTATACGTTGTACTAATCAGGAATGAAATCTGTTTTAAAAATCCAGGTTATACAATAGTTTATTTGAAATTAAATCTAGAAAATATAAGTCTGATTGAAACTTTTAATCTGAAGATACCCATCTTCTAACAAATCACCTTTCACATGTTTTTATCATAATGATTCAAATGGAAAATTGTTTGGTCCAAGGTTGGGCTGTTTGTCTATCTTTGAAGCCAAGCAAATAAATGACCCTTGATTCTGTCTTGGAGAAGCTTGCAAACAGATAGTTTAACAGGGAAACCATTGATTTTAACCTTGAGCACGTAGAAATCAGTGGCAGCTCCCTTTATCAGCAGAAGGAAGGAGTCATCCATCATCTTTCGATTTATGATGCTTCTCACTGAACTGGTTAAAAAATTCTTCTGTAAATTGCCCATTCTTGTACACTGTAAATTTTGATTAATTTATCTGGGTCAATTAAGCTTATTCGCTCCTACACTGGTTATGGGCTGACATTCACTCAAGCCTATAGAGTTAGCAAGCTGTTAAGGAAGAGAGTTTTTATAATCCTTTCAAAAAACACCCTCCTCTTCATTTTTCTCCTTTTTAATCCTGCTTTTAAAGGGCTGATTTGAGTCCTGTTCTTGAGCTCGGTTATGGAATAACTTTATCCCTCTCTCAGTTCTTGGCCTGGTTCACTCTGGTTTATAGAACCTTTCTCCTCCGCTTCTTAACACTAAACAAACACACCTGGAATTTCTAGATCTTGAAGTAAGTACAGGCAATGTAAAATTAATCCTGGTCTTGGCTTTCTCTCCAGAGATGGATGACATGCCGAGAGCCCATCACCATTAGGAAACGTGATCAATCCATGTCCTCCACAGACTGGTATAAATCGGGACAGAAGTGTAACTTCAATAACAAGGCAGCACATTGCTGCACACATTATGCCTATAAACACATCCTTGCAGGACTTACACCTCTGAGTAGCAGAATAGCTTGAAAGTTTTCCCTCCGTGTTGTATAGAGAATTTACATTGCTCCCTTCCTCTACAGCAGTTCACTCTCTACCAGCTCCAGACCCTCATCTATAATGTCCTGATTGTTGGTGGAAACAATATAATGCTGAGTAGGTTGTCAGACCCTCTGCTGGCAAGAGATTTTGTTTATTTGCTTGTTTTTTATTAATATTTAATTGGGTGTGTAGATGAGGGGGTATATCATCAGTTGTTGTAAACGGGCTCAGCTCTGTCACAGCTGCTGTTGCTCTCTTGATTTATACAACCTAAGAGGCTGACTTGGAGTTAAAGGAAAGGGCAAAAGCTTTCTTCAAAGGAAGAAAAAGGGGATTAAAAGAGGAGCTGTCATGCTGTGATCTGTGGTATGGTAATAGCAGTTTGTGGACTACTAGGGAAAGGTGACTTCTGCAAAAGAACTGGAAAATGAGTGGGAGTTTTTTGTTGTTTCTTTTTCTTCTATTGATTGTTTTTGTGTGTTTTTGTTTTATCTTGCTATCATCACAGAAAGTTTACTGCCAATTAACTTTATGGGAAGGAATTAGAGTGCTGGTAATCAATAAAAGAATACTGTGTGTATTTATGCAGTGGTGAGCAGAATTAGTGCAATTTAACTTGCTTTTTAAACTTTGCCTTAGCCTTGTCCCTAGGTAGAAGATACTATTTAAAGGCAGATAAACTGCTGTGAGAAACTGTATTTTGTTAAAAATCAGAGCATATTTTCTGTTATTTATTAGTGTTAGTCATAAAACTCAGATTGGAAACAGCAGACAAATGAGCATCTTGTCCATAAAATCATTGAAACATAACATTTACTACCTGTGGTACATAATTATCCTCACATTCACTTATACAACCATTTATTTCAGCCATTGAGTGGAGTGATTTTTTTTTTTTTGAGATAGGTTGGCTTTTCACTGAAAAAAATAACATTTTAAATAGAACTCTTTCTTTCAGAAGGTGTTACTTGAGGTGAAGTAGCCACACCTGCAAAGCCAACCCCTTGTTCTGTTGTGAAGTACACCACTGTCTACTGAACTGTGGTTTTTTTTCAGTTGTTTTCTCATTGCATTTGAAGTTATTTTATATAAATCTCTTGCTATTGCTTCCTCACAGTGATTTTAATTATAATTACTCTATTAAACCATCTGTAATTAATGTACAGTATTAAAGCTGATCAAGATCAGGCACTTAAAATTCTTCAACATCTCCATTTGCAAAATGAGGTCTACTTTCAAAATGAGGTTTTAGATTTGCCTTCAAGTTCTATTACTGAACATAAACATTAATGATTTATTTAAATTAAATTTATTTATCTTTTAATTACAAACTTTGCATTTCTGTAAGATTAGTTGCATATTTGGTGGAGGGACCTACTCATTCTGCAGGGCTTAGTAAGTTGCACTTTGATTATTTGATTACATTTTGGTTAGTTTACCTTGTTAGCAGGTAATAAGTAAGAAAAAAATGCATACTATATTTTTTTTTTTTTTCCTTCTCTATGGGCTTAAATTGCCTGCAGACTGTTGCTCTATTCATAGAATCATAGAATGGTAAGGTTGGAGGGAGACATCAAGGATCATCTAATTCCAACCCCCTGCCATAGGCAGGGACACCTCCCACTAGCACAGGTTACTCCAGGCCTCATCCAACCTGGCCTTGAACCCCTCCAGGGAGGGAGCAGCCACAACCTCCCTGGGCAACCTGTTCCAGTGCCTCACCACCCTGACTGTAAAGAACTTCCTCCTAACATCTAGTCTATTCCTTGGACTCCTCTCTGCAGAACACTTTTTTTACACTGCTTAGCTCCTTATCACTTTGAAATGCTTGTCTCCTCACAAAGCTATCTTCTTGCCATTGACTTCATAACCTCATGAGGTAATAAGTGATGTCCTGGAGCAGGTTGGTGGAAAGGTGATGGTTTCACCACTTGTGTTGCTTCGTCCCTCTGAAGGAAACTGGGCATGCAGTTCTTGGCTAGTATGACTTTAATCTCTGAAGCTGTCAGTGAGATAGAATTAACCAGGTTGGAAAAGATCTCTAAGATCGTTGACTCCAACCTGTCACCTAACCCTTCTAATTAACTAAACCATGGCACTAAGTGCCTCATCCAGCCTCCACTATAGATGCACCATCCTTGGAACCTTTTTGAGTCAGATTGTTTGAGGCTCTCAGCAACCTGATCTAGTTGCAGGTGTCCCTGCAGAGTGCTGTGGGGTTGGACTAGATGACCTTTAAAGGTCCCTTCCAACACAAACCATCCTGTGGTTCTGTGATTGGAGGGGAAGCTGGATGCCTGGGAGGCCAGCCCTCCTCAGAGTGAAGGAATGTGAAGTTCTCCACTAGCTCTTAATAGAGGAAAGGGAACTGAGCAACATCTTAAAGCAGGTCAATTAATTGTGTAAGTAAAATTCCAGCTAATTTGGATAGAATGGAGCATCTATTAACATGCAAACCCACTTCTACAATCTTTTTTTTTTTTTAGGAGAATGATGAGCTTTTAGATTAAAAAAAACCCATAGAGTTTAGACCCCAAAATGAAACTGTAGGTCCTAACAAAAGTCCTATGTGTACTAAAAGTCAGGCATGGATCCTGCAAATGGGGATTTGGACCCTAAAAACGAGGAATTTAGCCCTAAAAATTATGGGCTTGGTGCCAAATGTGAGGCTTTGGGCAATGAAAAGGAGACTTTAGAAGTAAAAACTATGAGTTTGGAAAGTATTAACAGTAAACATCAGTAATAGCAGTATACTGCTCTACTCTGCCCTGCTGAGACCACACCTGGAATACTGTGTCCACTTTTGGAGATGGTTCACTGACACTAAATACCAGATGGAGGTATTTGTGGGGCCCCTTTAATTGCAGTAAATGAAACAGATCTTTTGATGCTATCAGGTAATATGGAAAAGGCAATAAAAGATGGACACAGGTGAAATACTATAGGAGTCAGAGGTGGTGCTATGGTATTTTAATTTGCCTCGTCAGAGGTCTGTGAAGCCCTTAGAAACTGCGAGGCTTTTCTGATCTACCAATTTTGTCTATGATGTGGGGTGGAAACAACAAACCCTAGTTTGAGTTGACAGTGATTTTTATAGGTTTGGTTTAGGTAGCACAACAGAAATACCCCCGAATTGCACAGGTGCTTGAGTCGGGTCTAGCTGCTGTGCACTTTTTCACTGACAAGCACCTTGTTTACAGCTACTTTCTGTAGTAAATCTTCCCTATTGTCTTGTCTTTATTTGCTGCGCCAGAAGGCTGCTGAGCTGAAGCACATAACAGCTCTCCTCCAATACTTACCAAAGCTTTTGCATTGTTCATGCATCATTTTAACTGGCAGTTATCTTGATATGAGATATCTGGAAGTCTCAAATCACCTACAATACTCGGGATCTGGAAACAGGGTGAATTCTTGAAGCAGCTATTCATTTAATCAGTGGTATCAAATTAGCGTGGGGTGGGGAAGAACTGTCTTGCTTAATTTATATCAGAAAACTTTTCCAGCATGAAATTAAGACAGCCTGTTACTGGAATTCCTAGCCTTGGTGATTTTATGGCAGGATCTGTGTCCTTTCTGCTGCTTTCATTCGTAATATAAAGAGACCAAACCAAAATTCCACCAATTTACAAGAAAGACATTGAGGTGCTGGAGTGTGTCCAGAGAAGGGCAACAAAGCTGGCGAAGGGTCTGGAGGACAGGTCTGGTGAGAAGCACCTGAAGGAGCTGGGGTTGTTTAATCTGGAGAAGCTGAGCTGAGACTTCCCTGAAAGGAAGTTGGAGCCAGATGGGGCCTGGTCTCTTCTCTCTAGTAAGCTGTAGGTATCCTTCAAAGTACCGTAGTAGGACAAGACAAAATGACCTGAAATTGTGCCAGGGGAGTTTTGGGTTGGATATCAGGAAAAATTCCCTCACTGAAAGAGTGGAACAGGCTGCAGAGGGAGGTAGCAGAGTCTCCATCTGTTGAGATGTTAAAAAACAAAAAAAGTATGGATGTGGCACTTTGGGACATGGTTTAATAGTAGTGTTGGGTTGATGGTTAGACTTGACCTTAGACATCTTTTCCAACTGTAATAACTCTATGAGCCTTTGAGAGCCACTTATGTAGACTACTTGGTTTTGGGTTGTTTCCTAATGCAGTAGATCTATAGGGCTGTGGGTTTCTCCCTTTATCTGTATGGAATGTAAACCATATTTCCAAACACTGTACTCCCTTGGTAGGACAGAATCCAACCTTTCCCTTTGAGCTAGAGCTGGTTTCAGCCAGGACATCTATGGCCATAGAAATAAATTTCCTCTGGGTGAAGAGAAACAGAATAGTCCTGGACATGTCTTTTTCTGCTTTCTGACACCTCTGTTGCCCATCAGGCTGTAGTAGGTATGCTGCTTTGGAAAAGCAGAACAAAAGCTGTTATGATCAGCATCTGGGCAGCCCAACCACAGTTTTATCCTCAGAAGGTTCAGCTGTTGGCTGTGCAGCTCGGAAGGACAAATGTTTGCATGTTACATGTCTGTGCTAAGCCTATAGAGAAGCTGAATTTCTAGTGTGTAAGAGGTTGTTCTGAGGACTAGGAGCAAGCAGTCACAGTGAGTTCTGAACTAAGGCATAATTTAAAAAACCAAGACATTTGTCCACGTCTTGCTGTGGTGGGTTGATCCCATCTGGACACTATATGCCCACCAAAGCTGCTTTATCACTGCCTTCAGCTGGGCAAGGAAGAGAAAATAAAAAAAAGGCTTGTGGGTTGGGATAAGGACAGGAGGGTCACTTGGCAGCCACTGTCATAGGCAACACAGACTTGACCTGGGAAAAGGAATTTATTACCAATGAAATCAGAGTAGGATAATGAGAAGTAAACCCAACTCTTAAAGTACCGTCCCCTCTACCTCCCACCCCCATCTTCTTGTGTTCAGCTTTTACCTCCTTCCTACCAGCAGCACAGGGGGATGGGCAGTGGCAGTTGTGGTCAGTTCATCACACATCTTTGCCACTCCTTCCTCAGAAGGAGGACTCCTCTCACTCTTCCCTTGCTCCAGCATAGGGTCCCTCCCATGGGAGGTATTCTTCCATGAACTTCTCCAATATGAATCCATCCCACACCTTCACAAACTGTGCCAGTGTGAGTCCCTTCTACAGTGTATAGTCCTTCTGGAGCAGCCTGCTCCAGCATGGGTCCCCCAGAGGGTCACAAGTCCTTCTGGAAAACCTATTTCAGTGTTGATTCCTGTCTTCATGGATCCATAGGCCTTGCCAGAAGCCTGCTAGAGTGCAGGCTTTCCATGGGGTCACAGTCTCCTTTGGGCATCCACATACTTCAGTGTGGGGATATCCAGGTGGATATCTGCTTCACTGTTAACCTCCATGTGCTGCAGGAGCAACAGCCTGCCTCACCATGGGCTTGCAGGGCAATCTCCACTCCAGTGCCTGGGGCACCTCCTCCCATTCTTTCTTCACTGACCTTTGTGTCTGCAGATTTGTTTCTCGCTTTCTCACTGCCGTCTTTGGCTTGACCTTGGCTGACAGTGGGTTGCTCTTGGAGCCAGCTGATATTGTCCCTATCAGACATGAAGGAGGCTTCTCACACCTTCTAACAGAAGTCACTCCTGTAGCCCCATGCTGCCAAAACCTTGCCACGCAAATCCAATAGATTTAGTACTTGAGTAATTAGACTCTTTGCCATGTTGCTACAAGAAAAAAAAAATCTGGTTATGCTTTAACAATGTTTTTGGGATTGCTTTTCCATTTATGTCATAAAATCATAGAATGTTAAGGGTTGGAAGCAACCTCCAAAGATTGAGTCACAGAATCACAGAATTAACCAGGTTGGAAGAGACCTCTAGGATCATCAAGTCCAACCTATCACCTAACCCTTCTAATTAACTAAGTCATGGCACAAAGTGCCTCATCCAGTTTCCTTTTAAACACCTCCAGGGATGGTGACTCCAGCACCTCTCCAGGCAGTTCATTCCAATGTCAATCACTCTTTCTGTGAGGAACTTCTTCCTAATGTCTAGCCTAAACCTGCAGTGGCAGTTTGAGGCTGGGTCCTCTTGTTCTGTCACTGCATGTCTGTGAGAAGAGGCCAACCCCTGCCTGGCTACAACCTCCTTTCAGGTATTTG